>PVJO010005362.1:0-99415 GCA_004026905.1 Hystrix cristata | reverse complement strand
TTAGCTCACAGTCTGCAGAGGTTTCAGTCTATAGTCCACTGGGTCCGAGGCGGCGGGGCGGCGGGGCAGCGTGGCAGACCGGCAGCCGGCCGCAAAGTAAAGTGAGGAATTGCAAGGAATGTATGCAAATAAGCAATGCAAACAAGCAGCTAGTTAAGCTTCTTCCTGTATCTATTATCTAGGCTACCTGCCCCCAGGGTAGCCCACACTCCCACCCCCCAATCTCAGGCTCACATCCTTGATCCCAGCAGAACAATGCCAAACCGATCAATGGATCAATTTAGTAATCACACACTCTAGATCCAGCTATCTCTTACCACATGAGGCTTTGGGGGGACATCTAGACACAAACCATAACAGGCCCCCTCCCCAAGGAATGCTATGGGTAGTCCTTGCTGCATCTAAAAGCAAGGCATACATCCTCTGTGGCCTGGACAGAGCTGAATGGGTTGAGTGTCTGAGCTGCCTTTTTGAGTTCCCCGGAGAAGGCTCCCTTTTGACCAGAACCCCTCAAATAGGATCATCTGGACCAGGGAAGGCCCTCTCCAAGCTTCCAGGTCCTGAGCTGGAAAAACCCCGTCCTATCCCAACATTTGCCTTGAAGTCGAACACAAGCCGGGGTCTCTGCTCATGTGCAGGCCTGTCCTGGGGTGAGTAAAGCCCCGGCCCCAGCCCATACCAGGAGGCCAGATGGGGACACCCTTCATCCCATTCTCTTGTCTCTGGGGCTCTCAAATCTGGCAGTCTCTGACCATTGCTTTTCTTTCTTTTTTTTTTTTTGTGCTGGGGATCGAACTCAGGTCCTTGTGCTTCCAAGGCAAGCACTTTAACCGCTGAGCTAAATCCCCAGCCCTGCCCATTGCTTTTCTATCCCTCCCTGATACCTGCTGCTCTGTTCTTGCACTGGGCTGAAATTAACCTCCAAATATACTCATGTCTGGATCCCTGGAACCTACTTGGCAAGGGGGCCTCCAGGTGAGATTAAGTTAAGGAGAACCCAAGATGACACCCACCTAGATCAACCAATCCTCTGTTCCAACTCAGTCACTCATCGCAGTGTGGTCAGGGATAGGATCTTGTTTAGGATGCAGCTGACCCCTCTATTCTTCTCTTCTCTGAGAACCCCTGTGACTCCCATCACTGTTGGGAACAGGGCGGGTGTTCTGGCTCAAGGCCCAGGCAACCTGCCCCTGTTGACCTGGGCAGCTGCTTACCCAGAGACTCTGCCCAGGAGAGGCTGACCCCTCTGCCCTTCTTGCACAGACATGTGGAACCCCCTTCCATGAGCCTGCCTTGCTCCAGGGCCTGCCTCAATCTCAGCCATTTCCACCATTGCCTGCTTATGTCAAACAATTATAACTTTATTAGCATTTTACTTGAAATACAATTGATAGGCAATGCACAGCGTGTGTTTAGAGTGTGCAATCTAGTTCGCTCTGAGGAGCATCTCCAAAGCTGGGGTAACAAACAGCCATCCGGCAGCTTCCTTCCATTTCCTCCCGCCCCGCCCCACAGCTTCCCAGGCAACCACTGATCAGCTGTCATTGCAGATGAGTTTGAATTTTAGACAGATGGAGTCAGAGCGCATGACATGCTTGCTTTTATCTTGGTTTTTTCAAGACTCAGCACAATTATTTTGAGACTCGTCTGTGCTGTTGCATATATTAATGCATTTGTTTCCACAGCTGCTGTAACAAACTGCCACACATTTAGTGGCTTAAAACAACACACATGTATTCTCTCACAGTTCTGGAGGTCAGAATACCAAAACAGGTTTCCCTGGGCCAATACTGAGGTCGCTGGACTGTGCTCCCCATGGAGGCTTCAGGGACCAACCCCGCTTCCTTCCTCCCAGCTGCTGCAGTTCGGCATTCCTTGGCTTCTGGCCCAGTCCATCTTCAGGGCTGGCATTGTCTGGGGGTTCTGCCATCACAGAGCTCAGACCCTCCTCCAGGCTCCTACTTCCGTCTCTAAGCACCTTGTGATCGAATTGTTCATGGGATAATCCAGAACAATCTCCCTTTGGGAAGGTCGGCTGCTAGGCAACCTTGGTTCAGTCTGCAATCTCAGTTCCCATTAGGTGTGTCACTAATGTGCACAGGTTCCAGGAATTTGGACTAGAACCTCTTTGGGGGCTACTCCTTTGAGGGCCACAATCAGTAACTCATTCATTTTAACTGCAGAATACTTATTTATTGCATGCATGGGACACAGTTGGTTTAACCATTTAACTGTCCTTGAACACTTGGGTGGATTCCAGTTTGAGGTTATTACAAGGGAAGTTGCCAGAATATTCACGTATAAGTCTTTGTGCAAATATGTGTGGTTTTGATTCTCACATACATAAGTGTGGGATTGCAGAATTGTGTGGCAAACATATGGGCAATTTTAAAAGAAAATTCAGATGGTGTTTACAAAGTCCTTGTACCATTCTCTACCCCTTTTCATCAACACATAGCACAGTAGATTTCAGAGTTAGCTGTCTCACAGAAAAGCAGTGGTATCTTTTTTTTTTTTTTTGGTGCTGGGAATTGAACCCAGGACCTTATGCTTGCAAGGCAAGCACTCTAACCACTGAGCTAAATCCCCAGCCATGAGCAGTGGTATCTTAGTCTGGCTTTAATTTGCATTTCCCTAATGACTTAGGATCTTTTTATGTGCCTTTGATTATTTGTATATCTTCTTTGGAAGTGCTCGTTCATATCTTTTCTCCATTTATTTATTAGATTGTCTTATTACTGAGTAGAGACAGCTCTTTATATATTCTAGACACAAGCCTTTGTCAAACACAATATTTTGCAAGTATTTTCTCCCATTCTGCAGCTTGTCTTTTCATTCTTTCCATTGTGTCTTTCAAAGACAGAAAATTTCCCCCTAGTTTTTATGAAGCCCAATTTATTGATTTTTCTTTAATGTGATTTTTATGTTGTATTTAATCAATCTTCGCTAAATTCAAGGTCAGTAAGATTTTCATCTATTTTCTTCTAGAAGTTTTATAATTTCATCTCTTTAGGTCTGTGACCCATTTTGAATTAATTTTTGCATGTGATGTGAGGTGAGCATTAGAGTTGAGTTTTACAGCTCTCCACTGGTTCCAACTCAGTTGTTTAAAAGATAATCCTTTCTCTCTGGAACTGCCTTGGCAATGCGAGTGAATCCAGAATCTCACATGTTCTAGGCAAGGGTAGCACTTTACCACTGAGCGCCACCTCAGTGTTTCTGATTTATCCTCATTCCAGTACCATGTGTTCTTGAGTACTGTAACAATTCTCAAAGTCAAGTAGGGTGAATCATCCAACACTGTTCTTTTTCAAAGTTTAGTTATTTTCCATCTTTCGTATTTTCATGTAAATTTGAAAATCATATCATTTATTTCTACAAAAACTCCTTCTGAGATCTCAATCCCGAGTGAATCTATAGATCAGTTTGGGAAGAATGGATATTTCAGCAACCTTAATTCTTCCTGTCCACTAATGCTTCATATTTCTCCATTTATTTAGTTTTTATTTTCTTTAGCATATTTTACAGTTTTTGGAATCTTGGATATCTTTTGTTAAACTTATCTCTACACTTTTCCTGTTTTTCATTCTCATGTAAATGGACATTTTAAACTTCAATTCCCAAATTTATATTGCTAGTATATAGAAATGCTGTTGATTTTTGTCTATTGACTCTTTATCCTGAAACCCTACTAAATTCGTATATTAGTTTAATAACTTTTTCATAGAGTTTGTAGGACTGTCTTCAAAGATTACCATCTCTTCCTTGAATGAAACCTGCTTTCCTTCCTTTCTAATCTGGTTATATTTTTTTCTTTCTCTCTTTTCCTGATTCCAGTGACTAAAAGCTTGATCACCATGTTGAACAGAGTGATGAGCGTGGATATCCTTGCCTTGACTTTGAGATTTGTTACAGCACTCAAGACTGTGTGGTATTGTCATAAAGATAAATCAGAAAGGCTGGAGTGTAGCTCAGTGGTAGAGTGCTAGCCTTGCCAACACACGTGAGACCTTGGGTTAAATGCATTGCCAAGGCAATTCAGGAGAGAAAGGATTATCTTTTAAACAATTGGGTTGGAACCAGTGGAGGGCTGGTTCCTGACTGTGACGAAAAGTATTCACATTTTATTATTAAGAGTGATATTGGTTGTGTTTCTTCATAATTTTTATCGTTGGGGAAGTTTCCTTTCATTCTCTACTGGGAGCTGCTACCAGGAATAGATGTTGGGTTTTGTGAAATGCTTTACAGCAACACTCATAGGTCTTTTCTTTTTTAGTGTGTTAATATGGTGAATTAAATTAATTGGTCTTGCAAGTGTGAAAATAATGGAGTATTGCTGGGGCCAATCCCGCTTGATTGTGAGTATTATCTTTTTTATATATTTTGGGGTTTGACTTGTTAACCTTCTGTTAAGAATTTTTGCATTTATGTTTCATTAACTGTTTTCTTAAAATGTCTTTGCCTGGTTATGGATCAGGCCAATTCTATCCTCAAAGAAGGAGCTGGGAAGTGTTCCTTTCTCTTCAAATGTCCTGAACAGTTTGTGTGAATTGATATTATTTCTCCTTAAATGTTTGAAAGAATTTACCTATGAAGTCATTTGAAGCTGGAATTTTCTTTGTGGGAAGATTTTAAACTGCAACTTCAATTTCTTTAGTAGACATAAGGCTATTTGGGTTACCTATCTTCTTCAATGAGTTGGCACTTTCTCTATTTGGTCTCAGTGTTTACTGTAGTCCCCTATAATCATCTTAATATTTGTAAGCTTTATCTGGGTCTCCATAGTCATGCTCTTGACTTAGTACTGTGCATTTTCTCTCATTTTTCTCCAGATTAATCTGATTAGAGTTTACTGGATTTGTTCAATCTTTTCTAACTAGTGGCTTTAGTTTCATGGATTTTCTTCCCAGTTTTATAGATTTCTGCTCACATATTGACAACTTCTTTTGCTGACTTTGAATTAAATTTGTTTTTCTTTTTTCTGGTTTCTTAAGGTGGAAGCCGAGGTAATTGACTTTTCTTCTTTTCTAATGTAATGCAAGCTAAAGCTGACAAATTTTTATATGTTGGGTTTTTGTTTTCATTCAGTTCCAAATGGTTTCTAATTTCCCCCTAGAGTCCTTAGCGCCTGGCTATATAAAAGCATGCTAATTTCTGCATCACCGTGGTTTTCTATTGCTTCATTACATTTCAGCAGAAGTAGCAGCTCCAACCCACTGGCAGTTAGTATTGCACAGACATCAGAAGGCCAGAGCTCAGGGCTGAGTTCCACTCAACTGAAGCCAAGGTCTGGCTGATGTCCTCTCTCCTGAAATATGAAGTCCCCACCCAAGCCCCTGCCTATTTGCAGAACTCAGCTCCTTGCAGTTGGAGCACTAAGTTCAGGCATCTCCAAGTCCTTGTGGCCTTCAGGGTCCTGGCTCCGTCTGAGATCAAGCCAGACACTTGGGCCATCTCCCTGTTTTGCCCTGGGTAGGTTAGGAGCCTCAATTACATGCACACAATCCCTTTGCCCATGTGTCATAAATCCAGGAGTAAGGCTTGCAGCCAAATGTTATGGGGCCTGGTTGGAATCTTACCTTCCGCACAACTACTGGGAGGTTTTTCAGGTATTGCTCATTTTAAATTTCTAACTGATTTCCACTGTGGTCTGACTTTGCATGATTCAGGTCCTTTTACATTTCTGAGGCTAGTTTTATGGCCAAGGGAGGTTACAGTGTACCTTAATAACACTTAATGTATACGTGAAAAGGTGTAGATTCCATTATTTCAGGGTGGAATGTTCTGTAAACATTAATTATGTCAATTTGGCGAGTGCTGATAAGTAACTACTCCCTGCTCTGCTGTCTGTGCGTGCTCTCACTTGTTGGCAGTGTTGTTAAAACCTCTTAGTAGATTCGTTTATTTTGCCCTTCAGGTCTATGCATTTTTGTTTGATGTGTTTTATGTTTTGGGGTTTTGCTAGTATGTTTTTTGTTTTCAGCATCTTTTTCTTTTTTAAGACAGGGCTACGTTGCCCAGGCTGGGCTGCAACTTGAGATCCTCCTGCGTACGGCCTCCTGAATAGCTGGCATTGCAGATGTGGCCACCACGGCCCTGCTGCAGGTATTTCAAATCACTGTTATTAGGTGTCTTCCATTTAGGGTTGCTGTGCTCTCTTGATGAGTGAACCCCCCTTTATCATTATAAAATAACCCCTTATATACCCAGTAATATTCTTTGCTCCAAAATATGCTTTATCTGGAATTAGTATGATCAGTCCAATTTTCTTTTCCTTGGTGTTAATATAATATTTCCTTTTCCATCTTTATTAAAAACTAGCATTTATGCTTTTGAGCAGTTTTAGGTTTACAGAAAAATTAAGCAGAAAGTGCAGGGTTGCCATGTACTGCCTCATTCCTCCCTCATTACCTCTATTATTAATATCTTGCATTAGAGTGGTAAATTTTTGTAGTTGGTGAGCCAATATTGGCATATTATCGTCAACTAAAATGTGTAGCTCATCCAGGCTTGCTTTTTGGCAAATGCATTTTATGTTTACTCCATTATAATACCATAGAGATTAGTTTTCTTGTCTTAAAAATCTCCCATGTTCCCTCTTTTCATCCCTCTTGCATCTAAGTCTCTGGCCACCCAGCTCTTTTTACTGTTACACTTGTTTTGCCTTCTCAAAATATCACACAGTTGGAATCATACAAGGATGTAGTCTTTTCAGCTTGGCTTCTCTCACTAAGTAATATGCATTTAAGTTTCAGCCATTCTTTTTTTTAACTTGATACCTTATTTCATTTTATCAATTTCCATTGCATGATTTTACCACATTTTGCTATCTATTTACCTAATGAATGATCTTTTGTTTGCCTCTAAAGTGTGGCAATTTATGAATAAAACTGCTATAAATATTTGTGTGCTGGTTTTTATGTGAGTGTTGCTTTCAACTCATTTGGGTGAAGTTGCTTGGTCGTATGGTAAGAGTATCTTAGAATTTATCAGAAAATTCTAAACTACCTTCCAAAGTGGCTGTACCATGTTGTGATCCCATCAGCAAAGAACAAGACTTTCCGTCATTCCACAACCATTTAGCGATGCCACCGTTTCAGATTTTGGTTGTCCTGACACTAATGTAGTAGTGTCTCATTTTTGTTTTAATTTGTAATTACCTAATGACGTACAAGGGGTGATAAAAATATACAGTGAATGTTTAAATTTTAAAAATTTTATTACAGTAAAAGACTTTACTCCCTCTCAAAATACTCCTCCTATCTGCCATTATTTCCTCTCACAATATTCCCCCATCTTCAAATATAATTATTCCACCATTTTTGCCACCTTCTGAAGCAGTTCCGGAAATCTCCTTTCATGTCTTTATGAGGTGCAATAAAAAATACGATGAATGCTGCTGCCGAGTGCCATCCGATGGAAAGGAAAGCTCGTAAAAACCGCAGTGTGTTCTCATCTGGCTTACGTACCAGATCTGACACTGTGTGACTTCTGGCTCTTCCCCAAGTGAAAATGATCACGAAAGGTAAATGTTTAGAATCAATTCGGGACATCAAGGCAACTACATCAGTGCAACCAACGATGCAAAAAACGACTTGCAGAACTGCGTCCCAAAGTGACAAGAATAATGGGATAAGAGTGTCGGAAGTGAGGGAGAGTATTTTGAGGGGAATTAATGGCAATGTGTGTTTTACTGTAGTAAATTTTTTAAAATTTTAAACACTTATCATGTACTTTGATCAAACTTCATACGACAGTGTACATTTTTTAATATACCTATTTGTCACTTGGATATCTTTATTGGTGAGGCACCTATCTGTACCTTTTGCCCATTTTTATTTTACTATGATTATTCTTATTATTATTGTTACTCTCAGTGCTGGTGATCAAACCCAGGGTCTTGAGTATGTTAGGCAGCCACTCAATCGCTGACCTATGTTACTAGCCCTGTTTATTTTTTAAATATTTTTTGATTGTTGAATTTTAAGGACTCTTTGTATAGTTTGGATTCATGTGTTTTATTGGATATGTCTTACAAAAGGTTGTTAATGTTAATGAAGTCCAATTTATCAATTTTTTTTTTGTGGTTGGTGTCTCCGGTGTTGTATCTAATAAGTCATTACCAAGCCCAAGGTCAACTAAAACGTTCTCCTATGTTAGTTATCTTCTAAAATTTTATAGTTTTGTTGTACATCTAGGACTGTGATACATTTTGAAATAAGTTTTGAGGGTGTAAGGTCTGTATGTATATTCTTTTTTTTTTTTTTTTGGCCTGTGGATGTCTAGTTGTTTCAGCACCATTGGCTAAAAGTCTATCCTTCCTTCGTCAAATTGTCTTTGCTCCTTTGTCAAAGGTCAGGTGACTGTATTTCTCTCCTTTTTTTTTTGTTTTTTTTTTGGTGCTGAGGATTGAACTCAGGGCCTTGTGTTTGCAAGGCAGACACTCTGACCACTGAGCTAAATCCCCAGCCTGTATTTGTACAAGCTTTTTCCTAGGCTGTATTCTATCCATTCGTCTGTTCATCCTTTGCCAACATCACATTTACCTGCTTTACAGAGTAGCCACTGAGCAAGAGAATACTGATGGCAGGTAAGACAAGGAGAGGCTGATTGGGGCTGGTGTTTTTGATCTCCAGTTTTCAAGGTTGATTGTTTTCTGGTTAGGTCTAATTTTGGGGGAAACAGTGTTGTTGTCTATTTGGGCTCTTTTGCCTTTTCATATAAACTTCAGAATCTCTTTATGTTCGGTCACAGAATAGATTGATGAGATTTTTATTGGGATTCTATCCAATCTACCAATCAAATTGGGAACAACTGATATATTTATAACATCAGTTTTCTATCCATGAACATGGAATATCTTTCTATTTCTTTAGATTTCCTTTATCAGAGTTATGGCAGTTTTTTTCTATAAATCTTGTACATATTTTCATAGATTTATATCTTAGTATCACATTTTTGGGTGCTAATGAAAATGGTAAAATGTGTTAAATTTCAAATGCGTTTAAATTCATTGCAATTCCATTTATTTTATTTTTTTAAATTTTTTAAAATTCCATTTATTTTAATCTACTTGTCTTTCTGTTTTAAGCAAGGTTCTTATAACCAGCATATAGTTGTGTTGCACTTTTCTTTTAAAAATCCAGTCTATTACTGCCTTTCAATTGGGATTTTTTTAAGCCATTAAGACCATTATTCATATGGTTGAATTTAAATTTAACATCTTGCTGTTGGTTTTGTATTTGCCTCATCTGTTTTTTGCACTTCTTCTCTTCTGCTTTTTTAAAAAATAAGTGTTTTTCATGATTCCACATTTTCTTTTGATGGTTTCTTAACTATAACTTTTTGTTTTATTATTTTACTATTTGATTTGGGACCCATAGTATGCATATTTAACTTATAACCATCCACCTTCAAGCAATATCATTCTACTTTATGTATTGCGTGAGAACTTTTCAATGATCTACTTCTACTTGTTCCCCTCCCCAGTTTCTGTGCTATTGCTATGACATTTTACTTACCTCATGGTGTAAACTTCAAAATACATTGTTAATATTTTTTAAACAGTCAGTTATTTTTTAAAATAATTTTTGGGGGCTGGGGATTTAGCTCAGTGATTAGAGTGCTTGCCTTGCAAGCACAAGGCCCTGAGTTCAATCTCCGGCACCACAAAAAATAATAAATAAATAAATAAAATAATAAAATAATTTTTAAAAAATTAAAATGATCTTCATCTCTTGTGCTCATGATTGTCTTATGCAGATTTGCATTTCCATCTGGTATCATTTCCTTTGGCCTGAAGGACTTCCTTTAAAATTTTCTAATTGTGAGCCTGTGTGGTGGCACACACCTGTAATCCTGGCTACTTGGGAGGCAGGAGGATGGAAATTTGGAGGCAAACCTGGGCAACTTAGTGAGAAACTGTCCCAAAAACAAACAGAACTTCTCATTGTGTTATGAATCCTCTCAGCTGAAAAATGTCTTTATTCTGCCTTCATTTTTGTAGGAAGTTTTTGTGGCTGTACAGGTTGATAGGTCTTTTTTTTTTTCCCAAGCTGTTGCTCTATTGTATTCTGAATTGCATTGTTTCCAACGAGATTCCTACTGTCATGCTTATGTTATTCCCTCGAATGGGATGTGTCATTTTTCTACGTTATTTTCAAGATTGCTGGTTTTAGGCAATGAGCGATGTGCCCATCTCCATCTGGATGGGTAACACCTGGGGCTGGAAACTCCCTGCAGGCTATCGCCTGGTACAGTGATGGTGTTATCAGGTAACTGTATTCCAAATTAATGTTACAGGGTTCTGGATTGCTCACTCCTCCTTCTGGAGTTAAAATTCTAGGTCTTTACCGCCTTGAACAAAGAATTCAATGAAATGAGCCAAAAGTGATGATAAAGTTTATTTGAAAAGGCAAAATGGAGATTGGGAGACACTGGCCCTGCAGAGCAAGTTTAGGCCAAACGGAGAAAAATTTAAAAAGAAAAAGAAAAGAAAAGAAAAGAAAAGAACAATAAAAAGAAAATAAAAATACGTACCATGCCCAAGAGACATGGCATGGGCTATCATGAAAAGATATGATAACCGTGTCTGTCTCTTTAATGGATCTCTTTATGCTCTCTAAATCTCAAGAAAACCCAAGAGAACTTCTATTCTGGTGGGAACTTTTACATTTGGGTCCTGAGAGGCGGTGTTAGAATTTTGCGCCTCAGGCTGATATCAGGTCTAGGTCTCTCCATGAGAAGTCACCATCTGTTTGGGATTTTGTAATGAACAAGTCACACCTACTTTCCCAACCAGTTTTAGCCACGCCTCTCTCCTACCTCAATGACTCTCATTTTATTTCTTCCCACTTTCTCCAGGACCTTTGCCCAGCACTACTAAGTAGCAAATGTTTGAAAAACACATTTTCCCACATATATTCTATTTTTGTTTCTTTTAGGATAGAGGACAAATTCAGCCCTTGCCGCCCATTCTTGACAGGAGACAGAGGTCTCTTAGACAGTGATAATTTGAAAATAAAATTGTTATAGTTCTCTTACCAATTTTAAGGTTTTGAAGTTTAGACTTCCTGAGTCTTTGAAGAACAGGCCAAGCTGGGTTAGGGTTGGTTCAGTCTCTGGATCTAATTGAGATTTGTAATGAAAGAACACGGAGTGATGAGTTTTTTTTTTTTTTAATAGATTAAATAAAAGGAAAATGGTCCTGGCAAGCAGACAACATGTTTCTGAGGAGCAGGAAGGAGCTCACTCATCCCTCCTTCATGTTCAGGGAGAATTTTAATGTGCCAGGGGTCAGCTATGGTGCAAGTGTTGCCTGGTCAGCCAGAAACTCACCTGCTGATCTGCACAGTTGTTCTCCCAAGATACACCCCAGGACTCTGTTGGCTGTAGAAGGTGCATATGGGAGACTTACATTCCTGTCCTTTGGTGGTAGATCCTAGGAATTGGTTTAAGGGCCCCTGTCTCTGACACCAACGTGCTCAAACCCCTGATGGCACCGGGAGATATAAGTGAGCCTTGTCTGCATCAAGGAGAGCCTATCTGTCCACAGCATCTGTGCACACGGACACCAGGCTTCCTGGGAGAAACAGAGGAAGAGCATCAGGCCGGGCCTGTCCTGCATTGTGCAATGACAACAGTTTGAAGCTGTGGGCAGGAGTCATGGCAGAAACTGCTCTGGCTGCAGAGCTCACATTCTGTTATGTTTTGATTGAGAAGAATCTGGATGGGCTGGTGGGTTAGATCTGAAGTCTAGGGAGTGGGGTGGTGGTTCAGCTCTAGGGCTGAGCTAGGGAGATTCTAAGGGAAGAGCAGGCCAGCTGGGATGAGTGTGCCAGTCTTGCGAGTGGGCCATCCACGTAGCACTATTGGCCCATCCAAGTGGCAATGTTGAGAAAGGGAATAAATTCATGAGCTGAGCTCCTTCCTGAGGTCAGGGCTGACCCAAACCTTTGGGAGTTGGGGCATGTGTGAAATTTAATGTTATGGGAAGAAACCAGTTCCCTGGGGACGGAGCATGCCCTGGATGGCCAGACAGAGGTTGAGCTATGGGTGGCATCCCAAAGCAGGGGAAGATGGAATGTTGACAAGCAAACAGCTGGGAGACCATTATTTAATGGTGAGGTGGAACAAATCTGTATCTTCTACCTCATGTGGAAGTGAAGTCTGGGTGGGTTAAAAAATGTAATGATAAAAAGTAGAAGTATAAAGACAGTGTAGCAATGAAACATCTGGAGGCAGTGGGTTGGGGCTCACATCCCAGCCCCTCAGCCTGTGCATGTCACCCAGCCTTGCTGTGTCCCCATCCTTGTCTGTAGGTGTGATCAGGGCACCTCGACCTTGGCCATGCATGATTGGCAATATGCGTTAAGCATGAACAATGGCGTAGCATTTGTGATGCACCAGAAGTCCACTCCTGCCACCATTGTCTTGGGACACTGCTGTCTGCATCTCAGAGTGGAAATGGCCTAAGTGTGAGATCCAACCCAGAAACCAAATCCAGAAAGGTTAACTAATTTGGTCACATAGAAGTTTCTAAAATATCTTAGTTGGCAGATTCTATAGTAGGCTCCCTGGTGACTCAGTGTTTCAGATTTAGTTGGAATGTACAGTAAATTTTGTAAACTTACATCAAGCTTATGGATAAAGAACCATTTAAAAGTTTCAAAGAACTCTACAGTAGGCGAGCCTATTGTAGACTGACAAACACAGAATAAAGGTTAAAGTCCCTAAAACATGAAAAGCTCTTATAAATAATGTTTTAAAAAGTAACCACCCAATAGAAATACAGGTGACTGAAATGGGCAAAAATTCATGTAAAAGGAAATACAAGTGACCTCAAACACATGAAGAGATGCCTACACTTTCTTAAAATGAAAGAAATGCATCTGTGAATGCTGGAATGTCATTGTCACCTCTCAGGTAAAGGAAAGTGAAATAAAGCTGTCAGCATGCACCTAAGTTTGTCAAATGAGAGCAGGGGGTGAAGTTTTGGCGTGTATCACGAGTGAAACTAAAGGGAGATAACCCCTGTGGAGAGGCTGGCAATACTTCCCAGATGTCAGGTGGACACAGCTTGTGACGCAGCTGTCATCTTCTACAGATCTGATGCTCAGGGACCCTCACACCTGTGCAAGGTGATGTGCACAACCCATAACTGGCTGCAGCTCTGTGCACGATGGCAAGAGTTGGGCAAGACTCAAACATTCCCCTGGAGAGCTGGTTACATACCTGATGGGTGGTCTATGCAGGGTGCATCTTCAGCTATCCACAAAACAAGAATAAGGAGAGTCCCCAGACATCCCCAGGGACGATCTCCAAGACTGAGAAGTATGGCAAGAATAATTGTGTGCTATGATACAATGTGTATAGGAAAGGCCAATTAATGTATTTTAATTCCCTTTCCTGTATAGGATGTCCCAGGATGGATACAAACAGTCCTGGGGACATGGAGTGTCTGGGGGTGAGTGTGGGATGAAGGAGCTTCCACGGCAGACCTTTTAGCTCACTGCATCGCCAGAGCCTGAAAGATGCACATCACAATCTTACCTAACTGAGGCACCCACCACCCTGTCCTCTCCTCCGTGACCTCACTCTGGCACACTGCAGCTAATACTACCACCTTTTTGCACTCTGGAACAAGCCTGAGTTGGTTGAAAAAGTTTGTTACAAGTTGCAGGATGTGGTTAGCTGACATTTTATTTAAGATTTCTGCATTCAAAATAACATTTCCCTGTCTTGTGCTGTCTTTGTCTGATTTTGGTACTGAAGGTATACACCTCATAAAATGTAAACACAGCATTTTTACTGTCATTATACTGGACGTTGAACCTAAGGTCTTTGCATTGAGCTACACCCCCAGCATTCCCTTTTAATTTTTTTTTTTTTTTAAGACTGGGTCTCAATAATTTGCCCAAGCTGACCTTGAACTTTGAGTCTCCTGTCTCTGCATCCTGGACTCCTGGAATAACAAGCATAAGCCACCATACCCAAACAACTTATTTTTATATTTATTTAAAGAGCTGTGTAGGATTGGGACTTCTGTTCTTTGGCCTTTTTTTGGAAGTTGCTCCAGAGCCATAGAATATCCATGTTTTCTTTTGTTTTCAGGGTCATTTTGGGTGTTATTTTTTTTCTATGAATTCATGCATTTCTAGATTTCAGATTATTTAGCATACAGTTGTCTATAGTAATCTCATTATTTTTTTTTTAAACTTTAGCTCCTTTTTTGCTTAAACCTCCCTGTCACTGCTGGTACTGAAGAAGACACAGTCACTGCCTTGACCTACTCACTTTTGTCGCTCTCTGGGCTTTGCCCTTTAACTTTTTTCCTTCTGAGTCACTGTCTCTCAAAGTTGCCTTGGGTTCCAGGAAGATCAGGTCAAAAAATACCTTTATGACAAGCAACTGAAACTACCCCAAGCAAGGGTTAGCTTAGCAGGAGGTCATAATCATGGCATGATGGATTTGCCCCCCCAAGTGGGAGCAATTACCCCTTGACAGAATGGAACGTAATAGTTCCCCCAAGAGGTGATGATGACAGCTTTCCAGAACCTTCTAGAACTAGTCCTAAACAATGATCTACCAGACCACATTCAACCAGAATTACCTACCCTGACAGCTATGCAACTCCCTCAACCCTTGTCTTTGTTCCCATTTTCTATAATCCCCCCAAATTTCTGTCAACCCCATGAAGACAGATCTAAATCTCTTTCTCTGAACTGTTCATTAAAGTTCCTTTTCTGCCCCTCACCAATGCTTCTGTCCTTGATTGGCATTTTTGAACCATGGAGCTGGGGTTCTCTCCCTAAAACTCTGTTAACAGTGTTGTGAATTTCTCTCTGTCTCTCTCTCTCATCTGGATTTGTCTTACCAGAAATCTATCGCTCTTAATCTTTCCACAGAGCTCATTTATGGATCTTGTAACCACTTCTAATACATTTTTGTTTTGTTTTGTTTTTTGTTTTTTTGTTTGTTTTTTTGGGTGCTGGGGATCGAACTCAGTGCCTTGCACTAGGCAAGCACTCTACCACTTGAGCTAAATCCCCAGGCCGCCCCCCCATTCATTTTTTTGGGACATCTTTGTTTTGAATTTCATTGATTTTTATTGTTGTACTGGAGGTGTGCGGCACACCTCAGTGGAGAGCACTTGCCTAGCATGTGCAAGGCTCTGGGTTCAATCCCCAGCACACAAAAAAAGAAAGAAAAAGAAGAAAAGAAAAGCTACTTGTTTCTTTTGAATGATAAGGATGTGTTGTTATTTTACACTTTTTCTGACTTCATAAATTACCAATCGCTGTCTGAATTTTAGTCCCTCCTCTTCCTAGTTTAGAGCATTTAGTTTTCCTGTAAGCATCTGGTTTTCTCAGCTACATCCCACAAGCTCTGATTTACAGTATTATCTGTTTTCATTATCGCTTGGTTCTAAATTCAACCCAATTTCTAAGACCCAAAGTTGGTTTAGAATACCTTTTCTTCAAGTTTGAAAATACATCTCAAGTTATCTTGTTGCTTTGGTTTTCTGACTTATTCTCACTCTGGTCAGAAACTGGGGTCAGTGCGACTCAAGTAGGGTGACTCGCATGAGACTTATTCTATGGACTCATGTATAGTTGATTATCACCAATGTGAGCCTGGGAAGAGGGGTGACTCTTGAACTATCAGGCCCATGGACTGTGCCAGTGCATTAGATCAGGTTTGTTAAGTGTTGATAAGTCATCTGGATCAGTTTGGATTCTAGAAATTGCAAGTGGCTTTATCAGAACCAAACTTTCTGCAGGAAGCAATAATAAATTCAGGACAAAATATTTTTAAAAACTATTTGAGAGAACCAAGGAACAGTGGAAACCAGACAGAAACTCCTGGGGCTCACCAGAAGGTCAGTGTAGGTGTCAGGTAGACCCTGGAAGGGCTTTTGTCCAAAGGCACTTGGCTCTTGCTTAGCAAGGCCACTTAGCTCCCAGCAGAAGAACGGGACCTCTGATCCAGGTCCTACATCCCTGCCCCCCAAATCAGGCCTGCACAGGAAAGAATCCATGGACTTTGGATGTGGGAGCAACAGCTGCAATGCAGGAAAAATTGCCCTCCCCCATCTGAATCTCACCAGAGTGGAAAGGTTGAATGAGTACCTTGGCTTTCCCCAAACCCAGCAGAGCCTTTGATGAACTTGCTCCAAAACTGAGCACTGGGTCTGAGACTAGTCTGGATAGTTCTATAACTGCTAAATAAACTGAATTTATGATTTAAAGTTTCCAAATAGGAAACCTCCACACCCAGATGGTTTTTCTGGAGGCTTCTACAAACCTTCAAAGAAGAGTCACCACTAATTACACTGTCTCTCCCAGGAGACAGAGGGGAAGACCCATTTCCCAGCTCATCTTATGAAGCCAGCATTAGCCTGCTGCTAAAACCAGGCAAAGCCGGCACAAACAAGTCTTAAAACTCAGAAGTTTTAAGTCTTATGAACTATGTTATTTGAGCCCAGTGGAAATTAGAAATTGATTCTTTAAAAATATCTGGAAAAGCTTTCAAATGTTGGCAAAAACAAATCATGGGAAAATTAGAAAACAAACTGACCCAAACAAAAATGAAAATATATCAAAATTGGTAAAATGCTGTTAATGCTGTGCTTGAAAAGAAATGTATGACTTTAAATGATTATGCTAGTAAAGAAAAAATAGGTTATCAGTTAGCTAAGCTTCCACCTAACAAAGCTGAACAAGAAAATAAAAGAGAAAATTAAACTAACTTTAGTAGAAGGTAATAATAATACTAAGAGTAGAAATCAATGAAATAAAAAGTAGAAAGATAATAGAGGACAATACTTGTAGAACTCTAGAAAAACATGAGAGGCAAAGAGAGAGAGCACAGCAGCAGGAAAAAAAAATGTTGGGAGACCACTCTGCATGAGTTGCTGGCATTTCTGCACACTTCTGTCCCAAACTATTGAAGGAGTTAAAAATATCCTACTCTGGTATGTTGGCAATTTAAATTAAAAGGTGCTCAAAAAACAGCAGATGTAGAAAGACCTCTCCGACCTTGATGCCATTTTTAAAGGCAGAAGATGAAATTTCCCCATGAAAGATGCAACATCCTTATCTTCAAAGACCAAAAGGATTCTCTACGGACCTTGTTAACTCTTATCTTTTAAGCCTTCCCACATAATTTAGTTGCCTCTTCCCAATTTACCCCTCTGTGTCCAATTTAGCACGCAAATGATGACCTCCATTGCTTCTTTGCAATTTCATTTCCTACGAAAGGTTCCCAGCTTTTAAACTCGTATTAATACATTTTCATGCTTCTCTCCTGTTAATCTATATTGATTTAATTCTGGGGCCAGCTGGGACCCTGAGAGGATGGAGATGGGTTTTGCTACTCTGTGTTCTCTTCCCTGTGACGTGTGTGGAGCCAACAGCCTTAGAAGGGAAAGGTCCTGTTCTTGAAGCACATTGTCCAGAATGATGAAGATAGTCTGCAGGACTAAGGATGTAGCTCAGTGGTTCAGCCCTTGCCCAGGATACTTGAGGACCTGTGTTCAAATCTCTAGCACTGAAGATAATTTCTGTGACCAGTGTTTGGACTGGTCTAACAGCAACTCCTTATGAAATATTGGCGTTTCCTCAACTTGGAGTACCTCCACTGGGATGCAAACCCACTGCATGGGCGGCACCACTCTGGTCCCCAAACTCTCTGCTGCACTGTGAGGGCTGGAGTATTGGCTGGGAAAGAGCAAAGCTCTGATGCAGAAAATAGAGAACCTTATGAATAGAGGAGAGACCATGGTGTTTGGCCATTAGAAGACTCAGAGTGGTTGAGATGCTATTTATCTTCAGATTCCTCTATGGACTTAACACAATTCCCATCAAAATACTGGCAGGATTCTAAAACATACATGGAATGGCAGTGAAATTAAAAGAGTCAAAATGTTTTTTAAATGGAATAGGGTTGAAGGTGTCACACTATGTGGATTCCTGGTAAAATTTATTTACTATGAAGCTGCAGTAGTCAAGACCATGGGGAGTCAGTGGAAGGATTGACTTCTAGGTCAATAGGACAGAATGAAAAGTCCAGAAATAGGCCCACACAGAGAAGGTGAATTATTTTTTTGACAAAGACATAAAGAAAATCAATAGATAGAAGATATCTCTTCAACAAGCAGTGCTGGAATCACATCAACTACAAACAAAGCAGATAAAAACCTTCAAGCTAGACCTCACGTTTAGAGAGAAGTTAACTTGGTCCGGATCACACACCTAAATCCAAGAGGTAACACAAGAAAACATCTTTTAAAAAAAAAAAGCATAGCTGGAACATCCATGTGCGCTGATTTACCAGAGATCTTAGGACTTTAAGAACACAATCTTGGGGCTGAGGATTTAGCCCAGTGATTAGAGTGCTTGGCTTGCAAGCACAAGGCCCTGAATTTGATCCCCAGCACCACAAAAAGAAAACACAAAAAAACCCCATAAAAAAACAAGAACACAATCTATAGGTGAAAGGATTGGTGTGCTGGGCTTCATCTTGAAACTTTTTCTCTTTGAAAGACACTGTTAAGAAAATGAAAAGACAAGCTGAGCATTTAGATAAAATATTTGTAAATTACATATCGGACAATGGATTTGCATTCAGAATATATCAAGAACTCTCTAAAATTTAAAAGAAAACAAAAGTCCTAGTAAAACAATGGGCGAAAGACTTAAGCATGCTTCAGCAGAGACACTCACAGCCAGGAAATAAGCACAGTGAAAGATGCGCAACGTTGTTAGCATCATGAGAACGCAAAGCCACAATGAATTACCATAACACACCAGTCAGAATAACTAGGATAAAACAATTGAAGCAATAATATAAAGTGCTGGGGAAGATGTGGAACAGTGAGACACTCACTCCTGGTAGGATTGTAATCTGACACAACACCTGGAGAACAGTTTGGCTCTTTCCTATCAAGTTTAATGGACATTTACATGTGACACAGCCTTCGTACCTGAACATAAATGTCTAAAGCAGCATTGCTCGTTATTGGTAAATATAGTAATCAATCCCAGTATCCTTCAATGTATGAATGGATAAATAGCCTGAGACACATCCTTGCTGTGGAGTATTCCTACACCATAAAAAGGAACAAACTACCTCTTAAGTGCACAGAGCTGAGACACGTTACATACTATATGATTTCATTTATTTTACATACTAGAAAACAAATATTGCAGAGACCAAAACTAGACAGGTAGCTGCCCAGAATCCGAGGTTGGGGAACTGACCACAACAAGGGAGGCTGAGGGGTGGTTTGTTCTAAAATCTGATTTTGATAGTGGTTGCATAGCTTTAAGTTTTTCATCCAAAGAAAGTGAAACTCACTGTATGTGAGATTAAAAAATACATTTAAAAATGCAATACGCATTCTTAACAAAGTTTTCTGGTAAGCAGTCTCTCTCCCCTCCTCTCTAAGAAGTGAGGTCCATGGCAGCTCCAAACTTCAAACTCTTCTATCTCAGTGTTATCATCAACAGTTTTGTTTTTACTTTTTTTTTTTTTTAAAAAAACCCTGTGAATTAGTTATTTTGATATTTTTAGTTGAATATCAGTGTAGTTGTACCAAAATGTTTACCTGTTTTTGAACTCACTGTTTCTTGTGTTTCACTTTTCTCTTGGTCTAGAACATCTTTCATTCCCATGTGAAACCATCAGCAGTTTCTTTGGCTGATGGTGTTAGGAGCAAATTCTATTGGGTATGGCAAAAAAACAAAAACCAAAATAAAACTTGTTTCTCCCCATGTCTCAGATAATCTCTAGGTGGCAGATACTTCTGTGTTAGCAAGGGTCCTTTTCAAGCACCCAAAGAAATGCTTTCAGGTTTGTGGAGATCTGCTTTTCCACTAACAGCCACCCTTGGTTGAGCAATCTACCAACTGCTGTCCTAGATACTGTGGAAATGTTTTCTTGCCTTTCCTTTCAGTTACCACCATGAATGTATCCCTGAACTTTCTAGCTCGGTCTCATCTCTTTCCAACTTTATACAAAGGGATCACGTCATGTACACTCTCCCTTGTCCCAGTGCTGTGGACTGTTAAAAAGTGTTGTCTGTTTTTGTTGTGCTTTTTATCTTATTTTCCTAATGATTTGTAGGAGGGGATTATGTATTCCGCATGCTCCTTGTTTTCCACTTATCAGAATGCCTTCTCCTGGTTTCTCATATCTCCTTTAACTCTTTCTATAATGCCTTTTAATGAGCAGCGTTGCAGAGCTAAAGGTAGTCAAATACTCAGCTCCTTCTGAGTCAATACTCAACTCCTACTCCAATGTCTCCTGAGAAACCTTTTCCTATCTTAGGTCATGAAAATATTTTCCTGCAGTCTCCTCTAAATGTTGAGGACATCAATGCCTACAACTACTTTGGTATATTTCTTTTTTCCATTTTTATCACATTTTTATCACATTTTCTAAAATGGCTGTGCCTTGCTTAGTACCAATATGTCAACTGTTCAAGCATGAATGATCTGGGATTGTCACTCCCCCCACCACTGTGTGTGTGTGTGTGTGTGTGTGTGTGTGTGTGTGTGGTGTGTTCATGTTACCTGGAATTCACTCAGGAGTGCTTTGCCGCTGAGCTACATCCACAGCCCCCACAGCCCGCTTTATTTTTTATTTTGAGACAAGATCCGCTAAGACAGGATTCGAACTTGATTGAGGCAGTCTGGATCCTCCTGCCTCAGCTGTGCCAGTATTTCATTCCTTTCTATGCCTGCCAGTTATCACTTGCCACTTAAGCAAGTGGCACATGATCTTAATCATATGAGCTTTATATTGCCATGATATCTGATTAGGAAGTTTGCCAGGCTTATTTCTCAAGCAAGTCTTCCTCCCTTAGCCTTTTGCATTTCCTCTTTAGTATGTCAGTTCCTACAAAGCCCGGTGAGAATTTTGATCAAAACCTGACGTATTTCACAGATAATTTGGGGAATAATGCCATTGTTCGAATATAAAGGATTTTTTAAAAAAGATACTTCTTTTATTCAAATATCTACTCATTTATTTTGAGATGTAGTATATCTTTAGTAAGAAAGCATAAAACATATTCACACTAATCATTGCAAGGTACGCATCGATATAACAAATTATGAGATACACAAGTAGCAATTTTGACAATGCCATAGTATTTCCCAAAGGGGTCGTTACAAATGATTCATCCAGCACATATGAATCTCTACAGCTCCACCTCCTTCCACACTTGACATTTTCAGACTTTCTAATTATTGTTAATATGATGAATGTGTACTAATGAATTGTTTTAATTTGCATTTCCCCAGCCACAAATGAGCACCTTATAATGTTTACATGAAATCTGCCTGAGTTATTTTGTGAGGTGCCTGTTCAGGTTATTTGCCCATTTTAGTTGAATTATCTACCATTTCTTCCAATCCTTTTCAATTACATGTGTGTCAAGTACCATATCCGGTTCTGTAGATTATGTTTTTCATTGTTCGTGGGATTTCTTTTATTAACTTTATTAAGATATGATTACATACAATAAAATGCATAATTTAAGTATATAGTACAATTAGTTTTTAAAATGTGTACACTCACTTAGTTATAACTGCACCAGGATGCAAAGCCTTCCTATTTCTTCATCAAATCTCCTCTGGCCCTTCTGGATTTAATCTACTTTTTGCCACCAGCCTCAGGTCCTATTCACCTGTTGCAGCATAGCAGAACTTCTTTCCATCCATTATGAGTAAGTTTTATTAGTTCTAGAAAGACACATGAATTGATTTTCATTTGGGTTCCTTCACTCACCTGGGCATGGTAGTACACACCTGTAATCCCAGCACCCTGGGAGTCTAGAGTAGGAGGACTGCAAGTTCAAGCCCAGCCTGGGCAATTTAGTGAGACCTTGTCTCAAAATAAAAAAAATGCTGGAGATGTAGCTCAGCATGAGGGCCCCGGGTTCAATCCTTAGTACAAAACAAAGCAAAACAAATCGAACACATCAAACTAGCATCTGTAACATTCTTCCCTTTTGTTGTGTTTCCTGCAGTTTGCCCATTCCCGGTGCTGAGTGTATGGCTTGTATGCCCCCAAAGTCTCATGCTTTCATAGGTGGGGCTTTGCAGAGCTGGCTGGATCTACAGTGTGTGATACTGGGATTAAGGATGTGTGGTACTAAACTAGTCCACTGGTTGGAATTAGCATAGTTCTGGGTGTGGCTGGATGGATTTACTGAAAACAGAAGCTCCACACTGGATGAAGGTGGTCCCACCCAGAGGCTTGTAGCCCAGATGGGATACAAGGGAGAAGGAGGGTTGCTCCTTTGCTGCTTGCTGCCTTCTGCCAGCCATGCCATGAACTGTTTTTACGCTGTGCCGTCCATCTGCCATGCTACCCTGCCTTGGAACCTGCTGACTATGGACCGAAACCTCCACAAACTGTAAGCCAGGGTCTGGGGATTTAGCTCATTGGTAGAGTGCTTGCCTAGTAGGTGCAAGGCCCTGAGTTCAATCCCCAGCACACACACCAAAAAAAAAAAAAAAAAAGTGAGCCAAAATAACTTTTCCTCCATTAACTGGTAGGTTTTGGGTATTTTGTTTCAGCAATGAGAAAAAGTAACTAAGACACTGAGTATGGAGAGAACACAGATTGGTTGGTTGGTTAGTGATTGATGGGCATTTGGTTTGTTGCCAACTTTTGGCTTATTAAAAATAATGCTTCTATGAATATTTGTGAGTTGAAGTCTTTTTAAGGATATATATTCTTACATGTCTTGAGTAAATTCCCAGAATAGAAGGGTTACAGAGCACGTGTGTGCTAATTTAAGATTAAACACTTTCCAGTGTGATTGTACCCTTCCCTGATGCCAACTGAACACTACGCTGTGATTTCAGAGCCAGGAAGAACTTTCACGAGCCCCTGAATTTACCCTTCTGAAACTTCCTGAGGTGGTCTTCTCCTTCTTATCTTCTTTCTTTTTGAGATAAGGTCTTAGTCTGTTGCCGAGGCTAACTTTGAACTCCCGGGCTCAAGTGATCCTCCTGCCTTAGCCTCCTGAATAGCTGGGACAAAAGGTGTGTGCCACTCTGCACTATATCCGGCTCTGAGTTCTTAAAAAAGAGCATTGTTAAGGTAAAATGAACATATTGTAAGCTGGATCATTTAAAGTGCGCAACCAGATGACTACACACACACACACACACACACACACACACACACACAGAGTCTAGGGCACATGACTACCATACATGGATTCCTGGGCAGGAACCAGTGGCCTGGGGCCCTGGGCAGAGGCCAGGAAGACTCAAAGGTGAGAGATGGGAATGTCCAAAGAAGGGGGCTGTGGGTGGATGAGCAAGGTGGGCACAAGCATCACACACTAATAACCATTGGAGCACCCAGCCACCACACACGCAGAATGGCGTGGCCCATTGACTTTAGCTGCCCCAACCTGACACAGTACATACTAAATGGAGTAGCCATGGTGCTCACGGAGGCTACATGTATCCCCAACAGAATGAACTGCCAACTAACTACCCAGGCCAGAGGGGCCACTGCTGCAGTTCACCTTCCAGCGACAAAGAGCATCACAAGCCCTCTCTCTTTGGGGGGACCAATCAGCCACCTACTGGTCACTCTAGCACACTGGACTCTTTCCATCCCAGAAGGGCCAGCAGCTCCTTCTTACAAGGACAGACACCTATTCTAGCACAGGGCCTCTATCCACAGAGACCCTGCCACACTACTCCCATGAGCTTGTGTACAGGTGCCATAGAACACAGGACCAACCAGGGACACAGAGGAGGAAGTGGGAGCCAGCCATGACCAGGGGACCCATGGGGTTTGTCACAGACTACAGCTCTAGGGGCCTCTGGAGCTGTCTTTCAGAGGAGCCACTGAAGCACCTCGTGAAGACAAATCAAAGGTGCCGTCCTGCAGGATTAGTTCTAAATCAGATCCTATATGGGTCCAGAAAGAGGAAGTAGGATGGTCCCACCTGCCACCACCAAGGGGCCCCAGAGCTTCGTGGGGATGGAGGATCTGCTTTCTGGGGAAGGCAATGACTTCTGGGAACACAGCAAGTGTCCCACGGGTTGCATGCCATGGCTGCTACCAGGGCAGGGGAGGAGCAAGTGTCTCTTTTGGCTAACTGATCCCACAGGCCAGCAGGAGGAGGTGACTGATGGAGGCAGAAGGGATACCTGTGGGACCGGGAAATGCACTGGTACTCCCTGGCTCCATGGTCACCTTGGATGGACACAATGACAGTCTTAGTGGTGTGACCCCAGTAGGCCACCAAGAGCTGCAGAGGAGACAGTAGGGGACAAGCTGAGTGAGATGGTACCCACAGTGGCCTGAAACCAGCTGCTGCAGCAGGGGTCATAGTTCATCCAATAAATCCTCCTTCCAAATTTCTGCTCCAGAAAAGTGGCCAGGACCATAGGCAACTGCTACCCAGTGTGAGGAGCAGTGTGATTACCTTGTAGCACGTGGTAGTGGACATCTACTTTGGAGAGTTATTGATTGGCAGCCTCAGCTGTGGTCTCCAGATCCACCTGCATCCCTAAAGAGGACCTTGTGGCTGTATATGCAGCATGTGGGCTCCTTAACCAGGCTCGAATTTCGGGTCCTTGCTTAGGCCTTAGACTGGCTGTCCTGGAGCCTTCCCATCAGAGCCTCCTCCCTGCCAGGGCCTGAAATACATCATGGCCAAAGTTTCTCCTGCCTTCACTACCACACTCCCTCCCTCTTCCTGACCTCCCTCCCTTCTTCTACATTTGTCTTTTTCAGGCATTTCCTACCTCATTCCAAAATGTGCCTTGCACAACCAAGGACAGCTGGGGCTCCAGTGACCCAGAGTACTCAAATGATTCTCATACCCAGCACTGACTGGCCACTCTCAGGCAATGAAGGGGAAAATGAAGTGGGAATCCAGCCCAATTTTAATAAAAGTGTAATATATAGAAACCTCAGTATTGTAGCTGAACCCAAATACTCCTTCTCCCTTAATAATAGGATGTCTCCTATGTAGCAATCTCCAGTCCCGTCTCCTGCCATTGGCTCAGAGGACCAGGTCTCCTCAGTGGGTCACAAGCCAATGTCCAGAGTTGCTGGGCCTTTCTTGAGAGACAGCAATTGTTCACCCTTTGCCTCTTGGGCTCCCTTCTCCAGCCCTCTGTTTGGAGTGTGGCGGTGGCCGTCTCTGACCACGTGGAGGGCCACTGCCGTGGATGATGGAGTAGAGAGTGGATGGACACTTCTGTCTTTAAGCCATCGATGTTGTCATTGCTGTCACTCATATCTAACCTTAAACCACACCTGCCCCCTGGAAATGACCCAGTTCCAGAGCCTGCAAAGGCCTAGAGGCTGGAGCTAGCAAAGCCCTATGTACCAGCTTGCTGCTATGGTGGCTTCTGTGCATCGCTCAGGCTGTGTGACAAGGCATCACAGATTGAGTGGCTTGAATAGCAGTCACTGACCTATATCTTGGAGGCTGGAAATCTGAGATCTGGGTGTCGCCAGGCTGGTTCTCCCTGAAACCTCTTTCCTTAGCTTACTGGCAATATCTTCTCTCTGCGTCCCCTGAGTATCGGTATCCAGATCTCCTCTTCTTATTAAGACATAGACATATGGATTAGGCCCACCCCGGTGACCTCATTATACTCTGATTACCTCTTTCAAGACCATCCTCCCCGTAGGGTCACATTCTGCGGGCCTGGAGGTTAGCAGTTAAACAGATGGATTTATTAAGGGGATACATTTCGGCCTCAGGGCAGCCACTCCATACACATTCTGAGCTACAGAGATGGGGCATTCCTGTGCTCTGATCTGGGCCCACAGGACCACTGTTCTCCATGATTCAGCACTCATAGAGAAAGGCTGCAATTAAGCCTGTCCCTCTGGGGACTGCAGTCTCCAAGAGAGTCAGGAGCCCAGCCCATCTGCGGCCACACCCTCCCTGGCCTGGCCCCAAGCAAAGGAAACCCCAAAGGAGGAAAAGCTATTGGTGTTGTGTGGGACTGGAAGCCTGAGGGAGGTGAGCCAGTGTTCAGCAGGCCCCGAGCATGCTCCCACTCTGGGGGCTTCTGGGCTATAGTTCCAGGAAAGCCATCAGCCACTCCTCTGGTACCTGCCCAGCACCCTCCCCCCAGCTTTTTGGACAGAGTCTTCCTCTCCCTTCCAGGGAGGGACTCCCTCCACCCCCAACCATCTAGGTGGATCTGCCAATCTCTACTGGTCATGCCCCTAGGAAACCACTGTAGGCAGACAGGGTTGCCCAAATCCTGTCCTTTCACTCCCACAGGGCTCCCAGCAACTCTGACAGTCACTTCTCTTCCCAGTAAATGTCTCCTGTCCCTTCTTCCCCAGCTCCAGCTGGCCTACATCTGTTTGTGTCACTGGCAAACAGGATTCTGTGATGGTCACATTGGACTTTTCTGGCAGTGGGGCAGAGGTGCTGGGAACGATACTGTATGGTGGATAGCCCTGGGGTGTGGGCAGCAGGAGCCTCCGGCCCACCAAGTGCTCAGGGCAGCACGCAGATGTCCTTCCTCCCCACAGCCATGTGGGGTTACCTCCCAAGAGAAGGCTACATGCTGTCCCTCAAGAAGAATGCTGTGGGCAGCAGTGGGGTCTCCCTTCTTGGCGGGATTCAGGCTCACAGCCACGAAGGTGTGTGCCATCTGATGGACCAAAGGACCAGCCTTTCTGAGAATGCGCCTGACTGACAATGTCACCTGAACTGTGGGACCTCCAAAAACGTGATGTCTGTCTTTAGCAAGATGGTCTCTGAGCCTCGTGGGCTGAGCCCCAAGGTGACGGGGTCAGAAACATGGGCTGTGCTGGATATACTTTGGAAAAACGCTTCAGGAGAAAGTGGCTGTGGACAGTGCCACCTTCCTGATTATAGTGCCTGGAGGCAGGAGTTTGGGAACTGGTGGAAGACACAGGTGTTTTGGAGATATTCCGATGGGGGTGGACAACCAAAACCTGCCTCAAAATGGACCAGATGTTGCCTATGTTAGCTTTCATGTAAGAATGTGACATTGGTTCCTGGTTGTCCCTGAGCAGGGTCTGGCTAAGCAAGGGGAGGATGTCCACATCCCGTGCAGGTGGGACAGGCAGGGGGCCGGGCAGATCTGGGGAGAAAAGGGCAGAGCAGGTGAGTTCCCATATGCCGTCCTGTAATTAAAGGGTCTGGGTGTGCGTAGATGTATTTTTAAAGGTGAGAGAAAATCAAAGGTAACAAAAATAATGACCTAATGGCAAGAGAGGAGCAGGAATTGAGAGGGGCCTTGCTGGGTTTTGTTGATTTTTAATTTAAAGTCGTAGAAATGTTTTCCATGAGTGTTAAACACAGTGAAACCAAAATGAAGAGCTCTGGACAAGAGTAAAATGAAACCAGTGTGCCCAAATTCTTCCTGAGCTGTTGGCTTAACCGCCCAGAAATTATTTTAAGTAACTTTAAGACATAGTAATTGGAGGACATCTGTCAGGATGTGTATGTTTATCTGTGTTATGCACACATGTGTGCATGTATAGGTATAATTGTGTTACCAGTTTTTAGGAAATAGAATTTTCAAGTTAAAACAGATTCACATATACAAGCCAAAGAATCAAGAAAAACATGAAATCCTACACTTGAATTGGAAGAATTAGTACCATTCTATGATATATATTTTTTGGTGGGGGGAGCGATGTTGGGGATCAAACTCAGGGCCTTGTGCTTGCTAGGCAAGTGCTCTACCACTGAGCTAAATCCCCAAGCCCTAGGATATATTTTTTTCTCCTCCCCTCAGATATATTTTTATCTTTAAAAATATTTATTTCTTAAACTAGTCATAAAAGACAAAGACTGAATGATTCCATTCATTAAGAGGTCCCTAGAGCAGCCATATGCACAGCAATAAAAAGTGGGATGTTAGGTGCCAAGGGCTGGGGCGCAGGAAATGGAGAGGGTCTTAGTCAGTTTCCCATTGCTGGGATACAATATCCAATACCCACAGCTTAAAGGAAGAGAAGTTTCTTTGGTTCATGGTTTCCAGTGGGTTCAGTCCATGGTTGGCTGGCTCCAAGGCAGAAATAGCATGGTGGAAGGGCATAGGGAAGCAAAGCTGC
Organism: Hystrix cristata; assembly: GCA_004026905.1. Taxonomy (NCBI): domain Eukaryota; kingdom Metazoa; phylum Chordata; class Mammalia; order Rodentia; family Hystricidae; genus Hystrix; species Hystrix cristata. Next base: position 71,311 of record PVJO010005362.1, on the reverse strand, counting down.
TCAACCCATGGTGGCCAGGAAGCAGAAAGGGAAGGGAGGAGCAGGGACAAGAATACATATATGCTTCCAGGTCACACCCTCAGTGACCCACCTCCAGCCAGGCCCTGCCTCCCAACAGCACAGTCAGCTACTGAACTCATTAATGGATGAATTTAGTGATGAGTGTAGCATCCCCCAAATCCAATCATCTTCCAAATGCACAAGACTTTTGGAGGACATTTTAGATCCAAACCATAACAGTGAGTGTTTAATGGGGACAGAGCTTCCCTTTGGGAACATGAGAAAGTTCTGGAGGTGAATGGTGGCGATGAGTGCATAACATTATGAATGTAGTTAACACCACCGAATGAATGATGGTTAAAAAGGGAAATTTTACATTATGCATATTTTAGCACAATTTTTTAAAAATTAGGAAAAACTATTTCCAAATTTCATCTATAGGAAAAGCCTAGAAACAGCAGCTAGACCAGCAGGAATGAGCACCCAAGCACCCATACTGGGACCTCTGAACACTCACTGAAATCCTCAGAAGAAGTGGGATGCCTTGGAATGGTGGAGTCCAGGCTTGTCAGGGCAACACGACTGACCTGGAACCACCCCTCTCTCTGAGATCAGAGAGCATCTAAGACCAGTGGAGTCATTTGGAAATTACACACTGGTCACCTTCAAAGTGTCCCCATGGCTTTAGTCGAAGACAGGGCCACTTGGTCACCAGCAGAGATAGTAAGTACAATGACTCACAATGCTTCATAGAAGATGCACCCTAATGTGACCAAAGTCACAGTTCTGTGTGACAGACCCTTCCTGATGCAGGTCAGATCCTAGGCTTGCTTCAGGTTGAGAGACTAGAGCAAAAGTGAAGAGATTCTGCTGATGTGATTAAAGCTCCTGATGGCTGACTTGGAGCTATGGAAGGGAGATTTCCTGGTGGGCCTGACATAACAGGAAGTCCTGTGTGGAGCTCTCAGGCCTCAGAAATCAGAGTATGGACAAGGTGGAGGCCCCTTCCCTGCTTCTCCGTGAGGCCTTGCTCTCAGCCTTCAAGACCTGGACAGAGGATCTTCGGCATGCTGCCAGGACTTCCGGCACTCCGAAGTGTACCGTGATATACAGGTCTGTTTTGAAACCTTACCTGGCAGTAATTTGTTACATAGCAATAGAGAACTAGTACATGCATTAAATATACTTAAATAATATGTTACATTCATGATTTCATAGTGGGAAATATGAGGTGTGATCAAAAATGTGAATATTTAATTTTTAAAAATTATTACAGTAAAAGACACATGGCCATTGATCTCCCTCAGTATAGCTACCCTCACTTCAAACACACTTATCTCATCATTCTTACCACTTTCTGAAGCAGTTCTGGAAGTTCTCTTTCATGAATGTCTTTAATTGCACTGTCATGACTGCCTTGAGGTCCTAAATTGATTCAAAACGCTTACCTTTCATAGTCGTTTTGACTGAGGAAGAGCCAGAAGTCACACAGTGCCAGATCTAGTGAACAAGGTGAATGAGGACACACCATATTTTTACCAGCTTACCTTTCTCTCTCTCTTTTTTTTTCCGCTTGCCTTTCTATTGAGTGGTACTCAGTAGCAGCACTCACTGTATTTTTGAAAATACCTTGTAAAGACATGACAAGACTTCCAGAACTCCTTCAAGAAAGTGGCAAGGATGGTGGGATAAATGTGTTCAAAGTCAGGGGGGTTTTTGAAGGAGATTAATGGCAATGTGGTTTTTTACTGTAATAAATTATTTTTATTTAAATACTAAACCATAAGCCATATACCTTTCTAGAGCCAGTGATTTGCAAGAGAGCAGATTTAAAACAGGACATTTACAAGTTACAACATTCACCCATAAGCCAAATGAAGGAAGAGTGCCCAATGTCTGTCTATGCACCGGAGACCCAAGAGATCCAATCAGGGCTGGGAGCCCACAGCACTGTCCCATGTAGGTCTGTGTCTGCACTAAATGGCTGAAGAAATTTTTCCTGGAACCAGGATACGATGCTCGCAGCAGAGATGAAGACAAGAGCTCCCCTGAAGCAACACAGCCATCCTCGACGACAGCAAGGCCCCACTTCTGGAGCACCAGCCACAACAGAGCTTCTCTTGGGGGACAACCTGCAACTATCTTCTGCTCCCGTTCTGCTTTATGTTGCATCAGCAACAATCCCCAGGTGGATCTTCTACACCCAAAACCACACCGACTCAGTCCAGCTGGGCGTGCTGCTCAAGTGACCATATCAACCCACCACAAATACATACCATAGTTTTGATCAGTCCATATATAGCATATGTATATATGTGTGCACACATTACATTTGGATATATGCATATATATATTCTTGAAGTCATCAATGTTTTTGTCTTTCTTGTAGCAAATATTCAATGTGGGAAAGTGCATCTTTATAGAATTCTTACAAATCAATGCTGAAGAAATGCTAGATTTAGAAAGTTGCAATTTTGCAACCTCTAGCACAATAGTAGATCTGGGGGCAACTAGGGAAAAGTCTGCCCCTCAGGAGGGCGATTGGCAAGTGTGAGTGTCACTGCTGAGTATGCTGCAGACATCCCGTGGGTGGAGGCCAGGGATGCTGATAAGCACTCTATAATGTACAGCATAGCCCCCACAACAAAAAATTTTTCAGCTGTAGCACAGACCCTGGGTGATCCCGTGACTTTTCCTTCCCATCTTTCATGCTTCTGTATGACCCTGACCTTGAAAGTGGTGGACCTGTGATTTGTGGCTAACCAACAGATTACTGCAAAGTGGCAGACATTGTATCTGGGAACTGTCACATACATGAGAGGCCAGTGCCACCCTTCCTCCTGCTGGCCTGGGAACAGCAAGCGGGCTTGTGTGAACTTCCTGCAGGTGGCAGGGGCACATGTCTGGGGGCTGTGGGGGGCCCTCGAGAGGTGAGGACCTCAGTGCCATGAACACAGGAGCTGAAGTCTACAATAAACTGAGTGCACCAGAAGCTGACCCCTCAGTTCAGTCTTCAGACAAGAATGCAGCCCAGTGACACCGCGGGACATGCAGCAGAGAACCCAGTTCAGCTGTGTCAGGACGTCCAGCCAACCGAAACTATGAGATAATAGTGTGTATAGTTTCAAGCCAACCAGCATGTGGATAAGAAGGCAGATATAATGGCCTCAAATGCCAACAGTGCCAAGGTTGGCCAGTCCCAATGTAGGGATTTATTGTTTCCGTAAATGACTTCTGACTTTGCGGGCCTGCTTGATCTGTAATAACACTTGACTGTCATTGTCTTAGTTGTTTGTTACTGTGTCGAAGATCACTACTGGCTTTGCCACTGAAACAACCCATTTGCTGGTCACAGCTCAACAGGCTGGGAGGCAGGGGCTCAGCAGGGCTCCCATGCTGGGGTCTCACAGCCCAAAATCAGGGCGTCAGCAGAAGGATTCCTCTGGAGACTACACAGAAAAATCCACTTCCATCTCACTGAGTGTAATAGCAAGACCTTCCAGCTTCTTGTGGTGGTAGAACCAGGAAGCAGGTAGCTGCTTCCTCGCTGGCTGGTGGTGGGCATGCTGCAGCTCCTGCAGGCCTCCCAGTCCTTCTTCATGACCCCTGGAAAACTGGCCTCGTGTTGAATCCCTCTTACACCCTGGCTGTCTCTGACCTTACCTCATGCGGGGCAATGAGACCCACTCAGGAAATTTCCCCCTTTTAAGGCCAGCCTAATGATATCCATAATTGTGTCCCCCAAATATCTTTCACCCTAATGCAATTACAGGAGCAATACCTTATCGATAGGTCTGGGAACAGGGCACGAGATATTTTTGGCGACCTCAGAATCCAGCCTACAATAGCCATTGCATCACAAATGCAGCCACAGACGAAGAAGCAGGGGCCAGGTTCCAAAAAAACTTTATTTCTAGAAACAGGTGCCGGGCTGATCTGGTCTGTAGTGACAGCAGTTGGTGGACCCCTGATCTAGGAAATGTTGCCAAGGACGGCTGACACCATGAAAAGTGCCACATCTGGGAACTTGGTGGCAGACAGTTCTAGGTAGCCACACCCAAACCCACTCGCAGAGCAAATTCATGTCAGAAGACAAGGCTCACCAAGTGTCACATGTCTCTTTCATGTGCAACAGGCAGTACTATCCCCTCAATAGTCACCCCAAGCTCACCAGCCTGCCAGGTGAGCCCTGTGCCTAGATTGGGTGATATTAAGAATTATAGATATTTCCTTAGGTGTGGTAATGGCTTTTTTTTTTTTTCCCGTAATGGCTTTCTAAAGAGTTCCTATCTTTTGGAGATATGAGACGGTGTCTGATGATGAAGGATGGAAGGTTTATGAGTGAGATAAAGGTTGTGTGGGGTTTGCTCATGTGTGATCGGAGTGAGCTGTGGGTGCAGGGACACTGGGATGGCTGCTGGGGACACTGCTGAATCTGGGCAAACATCTTGATGTGCTCTGTACCTCTGTATGGGTGCAAAATTCTCCAGTGGAATATCTGACAATAGTTTATCTTCAGACTGCAGTGCAGACATCACGTGGCAAGACCAGGGAGTGGAGAGCCCCTTGGAGCTGGGGGCAACCCTGTCTGTCTTTGGACTCACCATGGACGCCCACCTGACTCCCTGACAGATTTGGCTGAGAGTGTGTGAGGTGGGCATGACCACCAAGAGCCTTGGGACTCTCCCCTCTGTGGGCCCTGAGGGGCACTGTTCAGGGTTCTGGGCACAGCCCAGTGTACCCTGCCTGTGACCGAGGCGACTGAGTGCCCAGTTCTTGACCAGTGGAGACTATTTGATTTGGGTTTCCCTCCTGCCGCATCTGAGTATGTTAGTAAAACCGGCAGCTGCAGCAAACCTCCCAGGATACAGTGGGGTTGAACTTCACACGCCACTAAGGCCCCCTTGTATCAGGTGTTATCAGGGGCGTCTGTGGTGGGCACCTGCCCCCTAGCATGCTGTCATCTCTGTGAAATCAGAGCTATTCTTGCTCCTACCCCACACAGGCCCCTTAAATGCCTTCATCGATCACATGCAGGCAGGGCCAACCACAAGCCTCTTCCTGGGCTGTCACAGGTGGCTCCAGGCATCTCCATAGCCCCAGTGGGTGGGCTGGATACTCACAGGATCTTGTCACCTCCTGCCTGGGCCCCCATCACTGCAGAGCCATGGCCCAGTGACCCATGTTCCCCGTCCCGCACTGTTCCCTACAGGGACGTGGGTTCAACACCTACTTGCTTGTTTCTCACAGGGTCCAGGCAGGTCAGTAATCTCCTGATTCTCAATGTCACTGTGGCTCCCTCCTGCTTGGCTGTGTGACTGGAGTGGGCCTCTGCCAGGTTCCTGTACTCCACCCCCCACCCCATGAGAACGTAGAGGGACCACCAGGGGGCTCTGCCCGCTCTGCCTCACAGCCGAGAGGTCCTTGGCAAGCCAGCTGCTGGCTGGCAGGCTGAACTGGATGTGTCCCCAGCACCTAGGCCCTCAGCTCCTTAGAAGTCACAAGCATCTTCACCCAGCAAAGCTGTCAATGTGATGGAGCCTGTCCATCATGGAACAATGACAGACAGTGCAGACACACAGCCACATGGATGTGTGGATGGACAGCACTGACAGAGCTGCTGCCCCCACTGCCCTTCTCAGCACCGCCCACCTGGTAGCTCATTCTCTCCTCACTGCAGCCCTCCCAGGTGGCATTGATATTGTTCCCAGTTACAGAGAAGCAAAATAACATACAGAATGGTCAGAGTCACATGGCTCTTAGATGAATGGACCCACATCAAGTGCTTTCAGGGACCGTGCTGGGACTCATAGAAATGCAGGGCTGCACGGGTCCCACAGATGGGTTTAAAGTTGGGTACCCAGATAACCCAGGAGCCCAGACACAACCCCAGGTGCACTGAGGTAGAGGAGGTGTCCGTGGGAGCACAGGACAGCAAGCAGGGCAAGGTTCTTGGAACCACAGAGAAGCCCATGACATGGAACCTAGGGGCAGACACAGGCCCAGATGCTTTTGTGACCAGAGTACCAACACAGTGGCTGGGGAGATGCTAGGTAGGACCTTCCCAGCCTCATAAACCATGCATCCAACTCTGACACCCTAGGCTGCTGAGAGGAGCTGTGAATGACCAGGCAGGGCTAGCTTCTGGCCACCAAGAGCTACCCAAGCCAGCAAGCAGCAGGTGACAGGTGTGACTGTGGGCACCTCCAAGGCATGAAGAAGCCACTGAAGCCAGTGAGCGCCTACTGCTGCCACTTCCAAACTGAGAGCCATGGACCCAAAGACCCTGTCTAGCAAGGGGTGGAACAGGGCTAACCCTACTTTCCCCACTATGTGCTTCTCTATCCTTTGGGACATTGAGCTTCTGTTTTGAGGAAGTTCACATGTGTGCGAATTGTGCATGCCTGTGTATCTGCATGTCTGTGTGTGGCATTCGCCTATGCCTGTGTGTGCCTGCCTATGTGTGACTGTGTGTGAGCAAGATCCTGGACAAAAAGGGGGTGGGGGCCATCTGTACCTCCCCGGAGGAGCCAGTGGAAGGATGGCGGGTCCCCCCTACTGCCCAGTCACCACTGATCCCCCCATGTGCAGGGAGGGTGTCTGCTCTGTTCTCTTTGGGCGTTATGCTTGTACTCCTCACTTTTCCTAACTTCTCTCGCTGTCTTTGACCCCACTGTGACCCCAGCCTGCCTGGCCACATTGTCCTCTCCCACGACCTGGAGTTGCACCTATGCCCTACCATTCCTCCTGCCCAAGGGCCCCTCCCTGATTTCCCCAAGAGTCGGGGCTGTCCTACTGGACAGTCTCATGTCTCCCTCTACTCACCGGGCCATCCGCTTTCCTGATCTGGTGCACCTTGCCCTTCCTGGCCCAGCACTGTATGATGGCCTGTCGCTCTCCAGCCCCTGCTCCTCTCCCAGCCACTCATGACTTCAGCCAAGAGGTTAAGGTGTTGGCCTGACTGTCTGGGTTGGAGGCTGGGAAAGGTCTCAGGTCAGTAAACTAGAGTCCCTTCCAAGAGTGATCCACTGTCCTGGGGGTCCAGTGAGCCCTGTCCAGATGAGCTCATGTGGGGCAGGAGAAGGTCCTGGGGAAGGCTGCTCAGAGGGACTGGGCCCAGAGGATTCTGCATAGCAGAACAGAGGATGGAGACTCTCATCCAGAAAGCTGTCTCTACAGGGAAGGAGCTTGGGAGGGCAGCTCAGAATGGCCAGAGTCCTTAGGTAGAGAGAGGGTTAGTCCGTTAACTATGCTAGAAGGGACCCAGCCAGAGGACTCTGTACAGAAGGGGGCGCCCAAATGCCTGTCAGGAGCTGGGTTGGCAGGCAGGGTGGAGCCAGGCTGGCCGGGCCGGGCTGGGCAGGGGTCAGGCAAGGGGAAGTTAGCCACCTCCAGGAGCAGCTGGCAGACAGCAGGGGGAGCTGGGATCCTGGCTGATCCCATCCCACAAGGGAGAGGTGCTGCTTCTGACCCCAGGCTCAAGTGCCAGCTGGGGCCAGCTAGGCCTCTGAGAACCAGTAGATGTCCTTGAGATGATGTGGGCGAGGGTCTTGAGGTCAGGGCACCCAGCTCAGGGCTAGGACTCATTCACAGTCCATCCGCCAGATAGAGAAGAGGGCCCCAGCCAGGGACCCCTGCCCACCTCAGAAGCCACACCTGAGCAAGGGCCAGGCCAGGAGAGAAGTCTTGAGGAACCAGGGTCTCCCCTGAAGCTGCAGGAGAACAGTCTGTGTCCAGAAAGGGAACAGAGACCTGTGGTGGCGGCCCTTGCCTCTTCCTGGACCCCTGAGCCCCAGGAGCCACTGCACTGGGCTGTGTACCCAGATCTCTGCACAGTAGGGTCCCCACACACTGAGGTCCTTACAGAGCAGCCTTGGTTGCGTGGGACTTTGATTCATCTTGGGCTACCAGCCAAATTTCAGGAAACCCTTGGTTGCCCTAAAAGCCCCCTGAACTTGTTTGGAAGGACTGCCAGAAACCTAGGTAGCCATTCCTGATCTGGGGGAGACTAGGGAAGGTGGGGCCACGGGTATTCCGCACAAGAACCAGGACACAAGCCACCCAGAGAGCTGGGCCAGGATAGCAGAGTGGGATGCTACAAACCAGGAGAACTGATCTCTGCTTCCTGGGATGGGGGTTCCCACACGGCAGGCACCCAGAGATACCCCAAACAAAGCCAACCAACTCCCGTCCAGACAGTCAGGTTTCTCACATCCAGAGTACATGGATGGACTTCTCACATCCAGAGCATGTGGTCACACACTTGGAGAGCCCATGCCAGTTCTTCTGTCTTTCATGACCTGGAGGAGAGGGGCCCAGCTCCTCAACTTACACAGAGGCTTCTGGTGTCCTGTGTGACCCTTGGGAATCCCCTAAGGCAGAAGAGGGTCACACGCTTATTCCTGTCCACCTTCTGGCCTCCAGGAAGCAGGTGGTCTGGAGACAAGGGAGGTGGAGCCAGTGGCCACTCCCTAGGAGCCAGAGTGGACCCTCTGTCCATGTTCCTGTGGGCCCTTTCAACACCAAAGCTACCATCAGGATTGGAGAAGGGCAGTGGCCAGTGCTACCAGAGGCAAGATTCTTACTACCCTCTTTTACCCACTTCTGCTTGGGACCCTGCTCCAGCCTATGCTGACCAGTCTGGTGGCAGTTGTGGTGGGGGGACCTGGAACATGTTTCCCAAGTTGTGCACACAGCTGCTCTTGCTGAGAGCCAGTCTGGGACACGCTATGTCACAGGGCCAGGCCCCACACCCCAGTGCCCTCATGATTGGTAGATACTGTACACATAGGCAAGGCTTTGATCACATGCCCCCAAACTGAGGGTCTCCACTCTCCTTCCATGTCCACCCTCCCCTCAGTCAGTCCCACTCCTGCCCCAGTGTGGTGCCAGCGCCAGCAAGACTGGGGTTTGTATTGGCTCTCATCCAAACCCTGGAATGTGCCTGCTGGCTGCATGGCAGCTGTTCCTGGAACAGGGGTGGCGGGGAGTACAATGCACAAACTGTCTCTGAGATGGGGGCAGACAGGGTGCAGACTGCCCAGACCCACGTATGAATAGGGCACAGAGGCCTGGATAGGATGGATGGGCTCGCTGTGGCCGAGACACCCTGGGATCCAGAGGAGCTCTGGGCCTCCACGGATACAGTGGAGCTTGGACCTGGCTCTGGAGCACTGATGTGGGACATGGACTCGCATGAGGCCTGTGATGAAGCAGCTGAGGGCAGACAGTGCTAAAAGACCCTGATAAGTGGAGAACAGTGTACCCAATACTCAATATCATAGGTACACCTGAGTCATGCCCTTGCAGTGGGGTACAAGCTACAACACCCCAATTCCAGTTGAGCATCTGAACAGTCACAAAGAATATGTCCTTCAGGTGCTTGGAAGGTGGGCAGAGGGCACAAAGATATTCATAATTATGGGGGTACAGGACACCCCAACTTTTGGGTCAGTGGGCTCACGTCCATCAGATGCTCCTGTGATTGTGGGGACTTCAGATCCCTCGAGAAGGGGCACAAACCCCTGGACGCCTGGAAGGTGAAGCTGTCAGTCTGGCGCCAGGTGTGAATAGGGCACAGAGACGGAGACAAGGGCGATTGGGCTCACACGGCCACAGTGCCACTGTAATGAAGGGACAATGGGCTTTCGAGGACTCCATGGTGCTTGGAACTGGCCTCGGGGCCCTCGCCCCAGGCTGTGGGGCTACCTGAGAGGCAGACAGTAGGGAGAGGTGCCAAGGCTCTGATAAATGGGCACATGCTGTCCAAATCCTTGATGGGGACTTGGGGACTTGGAGCATGGTGCATGTCAATGAGTACTGTGAGGGTGGGTATACTGGCAATCTGATGATGGAGTAGGCCAGCCAGAGACTCCAGAACCGGGTGCAGAGGACACCTTGAAATCTTTGTTACCCAGAACTTCACGGAGGCATAAGAACAGGTCAAGGACCAAAACTTGGGTCTGTGCCACAGGGTCCAAGGGAAGGGGTCCAGGCTGAAGTTAGGCCAGGGGGATGAGGACAACTGGTCACTCATTCAGAAGGAGCTCAGGTATCCAGATACCTGGGGAAAGGGGAAGAGCCAGGCCCAGCCTCAAGTGACCAGATATCTTGGGATCTCTGAGTCCTGCAGACACAGGCTGGTGGGGTACCAGTTGGAGACTGAGCAGCCAGACCCTCAGATGGAGAAGGTGAGATAGCTGAGTCTCCCAGTGTGGGGTTCTCAGAACCAAGATAATCCCATGCTGAGGGAACAAGGCGCTCAGACACTCAGACAAGTGGGGTACCAGTTCTCCCTGGTATTCAGATGAGGAGAGCTCAAGTATCACAAATGCCAAGAAAGGGTAACAGAGAAGCCACCAGATTCTCCAGGGAATGGGGTACAGGTCGCAGAGCTCCAGCAGCAGTCTGCAAATATCAAAAGGCTCACGGGAGGCTAGGAGAAAGACAACAAGAAAACAGTGAATGGGCAACTCTGCCCAGCAGCAAAGTGGGATGTAGGGACCAGATGCTTAGCTCAGTGGGGTACAGAGACCCTAACACTCAGGAAAATGGAGTGCAAGATCAGGACTCTGGGTCTCTTGGGTACAGGAATCGCCACATGCCTGGTGTGGAAGGGTCAGCTCATCTGGGCACAGGTACAGACCCAGACACCTGGGCAGCTTGGGGTAGGCAAGCGGCCCAGTGCCTGAATGAATGGCGCATAGAGAGCCCAGACAAGGCTGAATGGGGCCCACACAGCAGTGTGATGGACGAGACAGTGCGTCCAAAACCACAGGAGCGAGGCGCTGGCCCCTGGGCCCTGGGCCCAGCACACAGGCCCATGTGCGATATGTCAATGGGGGATTCAGCAGACCCGACAATTTGGGTATGGGCTGTCTGGGACCCTGGTGATCACAGAACAGAGAGTCTCTGTTCCCAGACTAATAAGGAACAGGTCACCTAGGCTGCACAGGTAGTCAGGTGATCAAGGTGTGTACCCCAGGGATTTGCAATTGTAGGGTAAAGACACTGACTCCAGGGATCCCCGGATGAGCAAAGGTATCGAAAGAAGGTGAATGGTGCTCACACAAAGATGAAGGACATGAAGCCCTGAACCCCAGGTCTTTGAGGGCTGCGGGAGATGGTGCGAATGGGGAAGGGTCACAGACACGCTTCAGCCACTTGGCAAGTGGGTTCCATGTAGCAGACGATGGGTATGTGCCCTTGGACTTTCTACAGAGAGGAGGATTCATTCAGAAACTCCAAGAAATTGTACTCCTATCTGCAGAAATCAGATGGGAATTTTCAAAAGATGGGCCTTACACCCAAGAACCCCACAACACAGTGTTATATTCAGAGAGGAGTGCAGGCACCAAATTGTCTAATGGTGGGGCACGGTCTAACCTGAAGCTCAAATAGGGAACAAGTTCCCTAGACCCTCGGTTTCCTGGATGCCTGGATGATAGGGGATAGCCTTCCCAGAAGCTCTAGTGATGGGCTACACTAGTGATGGGCTAGAAGCTCTAGTGACGGGCGCCATGTGCCCAGAACCACTCATGAGCCATCCATGCACATATAAGCTTACATATCCCACCTGCTTGGCACCCTCCCTTGAGCTGGGGACCTCCCAGCTCCACAGGCCTGGTCCTGGAGTAACAGGTTCTGCTGTTAAGCATTAACCAGCCCCAGGTCTGACCTCCAGCAGCAGATAAGAGGTTTGCTGCGACACCCTGGCCTAGGTCTTGGAGTGACTGGACCAGATCAGCTGGCTGGCACAGTGGGGGAGCTGGGCTCTTGGCCAGTGAGTCTTGCTCAGGCCCCAGCTGAAGTGAGAGACACTGAAGTTAGATTGCAAAAAGGACTTCCAGTCACCAACTTACCGGCCACCCAGCCGCTTCCTGGAAGACCAAAGGCTGAAGGAATTGATCAGCCCAGCCAGAGGCCACGGGGAAGACAGAATAGCCTCTGGAACAGCAGCAGGGCCAGGCAGGCCAGGATAGTTCCCCTGCCTGGCTCCTACCTTCTTAGCCCTGGTTCTGGTGGAGCCTGCGGTGCCAGGAGGCTGGCTTCCAACCAGGCAGCTGTGACTCAGAGCTGTGTGGTGTGCCGAGCCAGTGCAAGCCAAGTTCACTCCTCACAAAGGTCACCCAGATGGGCCCATCGCCCACTCTCACAAAGCTTGGAGGGACTGAGGACACCCTCATCCGTGAGTGACCCTTGCCAATAAGCCAGAGCCCAGCCACTCCACCCCTGAGCTTTCAGGGGGATCCTTCTCCCCAAGGGAGTTTGCCGGCTCCTGAGGGCCAGCAAGTCTGGCTGTGAGGTGGGGCTCCCCGAAGCCCAGCCTCCCACGCTCCCCCCTCCCACCGAAATGCTCCTAATCACCAGAGTCAGAGCAAAAGCCTGGTTCCACTTGGGACCGGCCTCCTGGTACCTAAAGTCTGAGGAAAAGGTCTGAGGCGGACTGGCCATAGGAGCCGTGGTGTCAGGTGAGATGCTGCGCTCCTGGGGGGCACCACTCCACATCTCGGTGTCTGGTGTTAAAGAGGAAGAGACCACAGAAAATTGCTCCCACTGAAGCCCAAGCTCCAGTGGCAGTGGAGGGAACTAGTTAGCAGGACTAACTAGGAAGTAGTAAGTGCCCACCTTGCACACACAAGGAAGTGTAGGGTTACCCAGACACTATTTGGGCTGGGTTCCTTACTGGGAGGGTCTAGAGTGCAATGCAGCACAAAACTGGGCTGCTAGAGGGACCACAGAGGACTTCCTGGAGGAAGTGGGGCTCGCATGGACCTTGAGGGTGAGTGGGATGTGGTGGAAGAATGGGGGGTCAGGGGTTGCCTGGGGGCGGAGGTTGCCTGGCAGCAGCAGGAATAATCCAACTGCTCTGTCCAGAAGTTCAAAGTAGAGATGGGTTTGCAGAGCCATGAGGAGTGGTGCGGAAGGACACTGGGGCAGGACATCTGTCTCCCTTTTTGGGAAAACAGTACTCATTCCCAGAGGTTTATTTTTTTTGGTAGGCCGGGGAAAATTGACCGCCAAAGTCAGAGCGCAAGAGAGGTGCTGGCAGAGGACAGCTGAGAGTGTCCCCAGGGTAAGGAGGGAACCAGAGAGACCCTGAGGGCCCTATCACTTGTATCCGTGTGCCTTGGCTCCTGGGTGCTCTCCCCAGAAGCCCAGTCTTGAGGTGAAGGCTGCAGGTTGGTGCAGACCAGTGATGCCGACAGTGCCACCTGGTGGCTGCTTGCCCTACAAACCTTTACCACCATGGGACCTAGCTGTCTCAAGGGACTCTGAGCTCCCCATGCCTCAGGCTTTCCTGGACCAGCAGTGGTGTCCCCAAGGTCCAGGAATGCTCCAAGGCCAGCTTCCAGGCAGTGCCTGAGGTCCCTGCAGACAAGTTCTCCAGGCCGCCTGGGAATCCTGCCAACCTGTAGCACCAAATCTGGACCTAATAGATGCCTGACGTGGGATGGGACCAAGGTGGGTGCAGGGAGGGCACATGCATACACATGCACACACATGCACACACAGATAAAGACTATATTGGCTATGGATCCCAATTTTCAACCATAAAATCTTGAATGAAACTACTTTACTCTAGAATACATTTAGGATCTGACATTTCACAGTGGGAGCACACTCCTCTCCCATGCTGGGCCTGGGATAGTCCTGCCCCAGGGAGTCTGCAGAACCCTTGGGCCTATTTCACTGGCCAACATGAGGGGCACTCTGCCAGCCACCTGGGGGCTGCGGAGCTCACCTGGGTGGTCCTGGGGAGGGCAGGGAGGAGAACCACGAAGGAGGGAGGGATGTGGACAGAGGGTCTGCCAAAGCCTGAGAACTCGCGGCATACCCCTCCCCATCTCCATCTGCAAGGGCTTCTCGAAGGGCCCGCTAAAAATTATGGATAATATGTGATATGTGGGGCTCAGTGCAGAATGTTAAAAAGGAAACAGCAGACATTAAAACAGCAGGCATTGGAAGGGGAAACAGCAGGCATTAAACCCAGCATTGACCCCTCTGTAACACCCCCAGGCCTGGCCCCTCTGCTGACCTCAGAGTCAGGTAACTGGGCTCCAGCTGCAGTCTACTGGAAACCTCACAGGCCCTTGGAGAGAGGCAGACACCTGGGGCCCTCCTCAGCCACTTCCCCCTTCTTCGATCATCCATCAGGCAGCCAGTGGGGATCTGTTCTGGAGTTACGGTGGAGCCTCTCTCTTCTGTGTTCTGCACCGAACTGGGGAAAGCAGGGCTGAGTGGGTCTAGCTCATCTACTGACTGCTGGGCGGACGGGAGGCTTGGGTTTGGCCTTGCAGGAGTTGCAGGTCTTGTGGCACAGGTGGAGGGCTAGGAACCCAGACTCCTGGCTGCTCTGGGAAAAGAGGAAGAGAAGAGGTGAACCTGAGAGACTCCCCTGGACCTGGAGTTACAGTGCACCCCACCCGCCAGCCGCCAGCCGGGAACATGCCCTCCCTGCTCGTGGGTGGGAGGAGCCAGCCTGGCCAAGGATGCTCCCTCCCCAGGCTCCAGGCAGGTAGGGTGCAGGGGTCAAGGCAGCTGCACCCGCCTGCCTACCCAACTTCCCATCCACAAGTGCAGGGTGGCCGGTAGGGCAGGCAGGTAGGCGAGTCTGGGCAGGCAGCTGAATCAGTGAGGAGGAATGTTCTGGCCGCTCCCAGCTGCACCCTGCCCCTGCCTGCCCCCACCTTGCCCTGGTCTCCAGGTGTAGCTGGCCCAGTGCCCACCCATGCCAGCAAAACGCTTTCAGCCCAGGCTTGCTCAAAAGAGCACCCACCCACAGCTAGCCCGTTCCTGGACCCCTAGGTCCTTCCTAGGTCCTCCTGGGCCTGGGACCACAGTGAACAAGTCCACCCTGAGCATGCTTGCAAACTGTGGTTAGCCTTGGCAAAGGGGCATGTGATGAGCCATTGAGAGAGGAGCCTCCTGTGGATGAAGCCGACCAGGAAGGGCCAGGGCCCAGGAGAGAGAGGCAGGGAGGGAGGGGATTCCTGGAAGAAGGGCTTCCTGTGAAGCGGAAGGAATGGGGAGGGCAGAGACCAGGCTCCCCCTGGCCGCATGGCTGGGGCTGGGAGCTGGGGGAGGTGATTGGGAGGCTGGGTCCATGGCAGCTAAACTGGAGCACTGGCCAAGCCCGCACCTCCATTCCTTTCCTGGCCCAGGCAGACCCTGTGCTGGCTGCTGCCAGGAGGATGAGACAGTGGGCAGGGCCTGAGGACTCACCCACACTCATGACCTGGCCTCCCTCCATGACCTTCTCTTCCAAGCCAGCAGGAAGATGGGTCGTCTGCCAGATCCCCATAGCACCCTGACCCCAGCTGGCACCACGGCCATGCCCGGGCTCATTCCAGACCTTGTCTCCAGGATCCCCTGTGAGTGTCAGGACCCCAAGTGTCAGAGGGATATGGGGATGGCCTGGCTGGGGGCGGGGGGACTATGGTTGTTCACAGAGGCATCTCAGTCTCCCATGCCCCCACTCCAGGGCCCCACTGGGCACTCATTGTCACTGCTCTTGCTGCTGGTGTCCTTGCCGTCTCCTGTCTGCTCTGTGCCATCTGCTGCTGCTGCCAACGCTGCCGTCACAGGAAGAAGTCCCAGGACAAGGAGGCTGTGGGCCTGGGCTGCACCCGCAGCAGCACCACCACCCACCTGGTGAGGAGCAGCTCCATGGGCTCAATCTCAAGAGGATAATGCAAATTCTAGTCTCTGGAGTTTAGAACAAACCAGGCAATCAGGAGCAAGCCCAGCCCACAGGGACAGTCTGATCTACCCTGGGGCAGGAGGACTTTCCTGCAGGGGAAGAGGACGAGCAAAGGCGAGGAGGAGGCATTGCAAAAGAAGCACATATGGCTGGGCATGGTGTTGCACACCTATAATCCCAGCACTCGGGAGACTGAGGCAGGAGGATTGCCATGAGTTCAAGTCCAGCCTGAACTACATAGTGAGACTCTGTCTCCAAGCAAAGGGAGTGGTGGATAGTTGTTGGTTCATGGGTCACTGGGAGCTACAGCAGGTTCTTGAAGAAGACAGTGGTGCAACAGATGACGTGTGGAGGTTAGCTGGCCAGTCTCACGGAGCTGATCAAAGGATGTGAGCCCTTCTAGTGGCCTGACCTGAAGATGGGGGGCTTGACCCACATCTTGGAAGTGCTGCCTGGGATCCAATCCCAGGGCTCTGATGAGAGCACATGGCCTCCCCTGTCCCTGCCCACCGCAGGTGCAGCCAGATGTGGAGAATCTGGAGCCCAGCCCGGGAGGCCCTCGGCAGTGGGGACGTATGCTGCTCTCCCTGGAGTATGTCTTTGGAAGCCAGGAGGTGGGGACCCTCAGAGCAGGCCTGGAGTCCTTGGGCTAATGGGGGGGCAGTGGGTGGTATGAGGGTGTCGACAGTGATCTGGAAAGACCCCTTGCCTGAGCCCACTGCTGGGTCCCAGATCAGGGTGGGCCTGAAGCAGGCGGCTGACCTGAGGGCCGAGGGCACGGCAGACCCTTATGTCCGCGTCAGCGTGTCCACGAAGGCTGGATACAGGCACGAGACGAAGGTGCATCATGGCACACTGTGCCCCATGCTTGAAGAGAGCTGCTCCTTCCATGTGAGTCTGGGCTGGGGCAGGGGGTTGGCCTTTGGGAGCCACAGTGTTGGCCGGCTCACCAGAGTGCCCGCAGGTCCCACCGGCAGAGCTGCCCAGTGCCACCCTGCAGGTGCAGGTGCTGGACTTCAAGCGCTTCTCTGAGCACGAGACTCTGGGAGAGCTGTGTCTGCCACTGGGCGCCCTGGATCCTCAGCATGTCATGGAGTGCTGGTACCAGCTGGGCCCACCGGGCACCATTGAGGTAAGGCTGCTGGACACCAGGCTGCAGTCAACGGGCAGAGCTAACTGGACCCCTTCTCAGGTGTTTCAGGACAGACTGAGGCCCAAAGTGGCAGCTTTGTGACTCCAACATCCCGGGGAAGGAGGAGTCTCCCCAGCGAACCTTCTTTCTTCCACAGGCTGAGCAGATGGGGGAGCTGTGCTTCGCACTGCGGTACGTGCCCAGCTCCGGCCGCCTGACGGTGGTTGTGCTAGAAGCCCGAGGCCTGAGCCCGGAGCCGGCAGGTGAGAGCCACGCTTGCCTATGTAAGTGGACAGAGCGCTGGGGCCCTGTCAGCCCTCGGACCCTGGATGCCTTTCTCCCACTGTTGTCTGCCCAGAGGTCTATGTAAAGGTCCAGCTCATGCTGAACCAGAAGAAGTGGAAGAAGAAGAAGACGCCCACCAAGAAGGGCACCACTGCCCCCTACTTCAACGAGGCCTTCACCTTCCTGGTGCCCTTCAGCCAGGTCCAGGTGGGCTGCTGGGAGGAAGGGCAGGGTGAGGCAAGACCTTGTGCTGGGCCCAAACTGACCTCATCTTCCTGTCCCCTACACTGGCCTGTTCCTGTGCAGAGTGTGGACCTGGTACTGGCTGTCTGGGCCCGTGGCCTGCAGCTCCAGGCCAAGCCCGTGGGGAAGGTGCTGCTCGGCCCCCGGGCCTCTGGCCAGCCTCTGCAGCACTGGGCAGACATGCTGGCCCATGCCCGGCGGCCCATCGCCCAGTGGCACCGCCTGCAGCCTGCCAAAGAGGTGGACCGCGTCCTGGCCCTGCAGCCCCGCCTGCGCCTGCCAGTGCCTCACCCCTGAATGCATCCTGGTCCTCAGTTTCCCCAGACAGAGCCATGGGCACTCATCCAGGCCACCCGTGGGACTCTGTAATAAAAGCATTCTCCCGCCATGTGTGTCCTACTGACCCCGTGGGGACACATATCAGGGCAGGACTCCACCCTCAACTCCATGGCCCCACAAAGGCTTGGAGAGGGTCTTTCCTCTCCAGACTTCCCAGCCCTCAACCTCTGACTAGGGGCAGAACCTTGATCTGACCCCTGGGTGAGTCTGGGGACCCACAAGAGCCACTGGCCCCCTCCGGGCCCAAGTAGGAAGAGGCAGGAGGTGGCACTCCTCCCATGCGACATGCAGGAGATGGTGTGGAGGGAAGAGATGGAGCTGGCCTTTTGGGGACAGTGTGCTACTATGGGGGGGCATTGTAGGTAGGGTCAGTGTGTGGAGGGGACTCAGCACCTTTAGGGACCAGCCGCACAAGGCCTCCCTGACATGAGCAGCAGGGGGCAGTAGACACCTTCCGAAGCTGCTCAGGGCCTTTGGGGGGCAGCCTTGGCTGAAGATGCACCTCCTAATCCTCACACATCTGGACGGCTTTAGTGGCTCCAATCTTTCTGCGTCTCATGTCTCCTCTGATCCCCATGGGCTGGGGAACGGGCAGGTCTGGGGCCAAGCGCCCCACCGCTCAGAGAGGGTGCCAAGTCACGAGCCGCTGTCTCTGCAGGGTGGGTGGGGCCTGTAGGAGTGGGTGGGGGGCGAGGGCCCCGGTGAGAAGGGTAATGTGGGGCCTGCCTGGGCTGCCAGGGGCCCCAAGCTCTCACGGGTCACAGAGAGGTTCCCAGGGTGGTAGCGTTGCCATGCTGGAGTTGATGGACGTGTTCTGAGTTGCCTGTACGAAGGTGCCTGAAGGCTAGGTGTTGTGGCAGGCGGGAGGGGCCCAGCTGCTCACCCCGGGGATGAGGGGGGCATCCTGCTCTTGCTCAGTGTGGGAAGCAGGGTTATACAGAGGGGAGAGCAGCCCCTGGGGTCCTAGTCACCATGCAGGGCCCAGAGGCACAGATTTGCAGGTCCGTGCCCTCCCTGGAGTTGGCTTGGGGAGTGGGGGGATGTGTCAGCTTTGCCTGAAAAGCCAGCCCTGGCTGACTTACGAGCAGTCAATGACATGGCCAGAGCAGAGAGCAGGCACCCAGCAAGAAGCAAAGGGGTCGGGGAACAGAGCTGTGGGGTAAGCCCAGGGGGCCGATGTAGAGCCAGGCTCCCGTGACACTGAGCTGGGTGCCCACCAAAGGCCACATGCAAACCACACATGTTGTCCTCAGACTCCTTGCAAGAAAAGGAAGACATCTCAACCTCGTCACTGAGCCCTAAATAGAACAGCCCAACCGCGTCACCCCGCCCCCCCAAGACTTCTTGGACAGGACAGCAGCACGAGGCCAGCGGCAAAGCACTTGGGCTGGGCTAGGCCAGGCGGCCTGGGCAGGTGGGGAGGTCTCTCCAGCTCTCTGTGCCCCCATTGGTCTGGGGAGGACTCTATGCCCTTTCTGAGCAGGGGCCCAGCCTGGGGGAGGCCATTTATACCCCTCCCCCTGGGCCCACCAGCCCAACTCGCCGCTGCCGGCCTGACCTCGCTCCCAGCCCTGCTGCCCAGACTCTAGGTGAGGCCCAACCTGGCCCACTGAAGCCAGAGGATGGGGCACTCTCAAGCTAGCTTGCTGGAGGACTTCCTGGGGCAGGGGCTTGGGGTCAGGAGGGCCACTGTCAGCAGCCCTCTCTGGGGGCTTTCGCAGAGCTGGGAGTGCCAAGTGACGGCTTGGGGAGGTGGCTAGGATGGGGCAGGGGTCTTGGTCAGGTTTCTGATGACCAGATCTCAATTTCAGTATACCGGCTAGAAAAGTCTGTGGTCGTGCTAGCCAGGACCCGAGCCTCCAGGCTACGTTGGGGAGCATTTTCTTGCATGCACTTAAGTCTGAGGCCAAAGGAGCAGAGTTAAAAATACCAGCGTTGCTCTGGCAGCCACCTGTGCTGCCCCAGCCCAGCCCTCCCTCTTCAGGGACAGCTGCAGCTCCTTGCCCCGCCTTGGACATTTTGGGAACACTTTCTCCTCTTACTTCTCACCCTGGGGATTCTTCCAAGATGCTGCCCTCTAAAAAGATTGGAGTCAGGCCAGGGAACAAGTGGGCCTCTCTGCCTGCTGGGTGCTGGCCTCCTGTGGGTGGGCCCTGACACCTCTGCTTTCTCCCCACAGGCTACGCTCCAGACCTCAAGATGGGGGAGTAAGTAGCACTCTGAGTGGGGCTCCTACCAACCACACCCTCCTCTCACTGGGGCGGGAATACTGGCATCTCCCTAGCAGCACCCCCTGCCCATCCTGACCACTGCCCACCCCTCTGCTCCCTTCCACCGATAGCTACCCCTCACCCACTAACCATGGCCCTAACCTCTCTCTTCTCTCCCCTCCTCCTCCCCCCACCCTTCCTTCTGGGACAGTGAGGAGGTGAGTACCCCGACTGGGGACCTGAAACCGGGGTGGGGGACAGAACTCCCAACTAGGGACAAATCGGAAGGCAGAGCTTCTAGGCCCTGAGGTCCAGGAAAGATAACCCCACTCCAAAAGTGCCCCGCCCACAGAGACTCTGCTGACAGAGGAAGTGGCTGCCCAGTGCCTTGTGGGGCAGAGGAAGTGGGGCCGGGGCCTGGTCACAGGAGGGTCACTTCCTCTTCCTGATTTCTGTACCCCATGCTCCTCCAGACTCCCCCTCCCCACTACCCCATCCCCTTTTCCCAGCCCTGTGCCACCTGGGCTGCGTGTCAGGCCAGAGCACTGTGGAAACGGGGGAAGCTCTGGGCTGGGGAAGTGAAGCCTGGGCTTGGACCAAAGCCTCCTTAGAGCCCCTGGTTCAGCTGTCCCAGGCAGGAGTCTCTGGCCTGGGAGGCTCTAGAGGAGGTAGGCCTCAAGCTGGCCTGACTCTTCCCTTCTGCCCCCTGCAGAAACGCAACAGGGCCATCACGGCCCGGAGGCAGCACCTGAAGGTAGGTGCTGCTGTGGGGGTGCAGGTGTGGGATGGGAGTGTGGGGTCAGAGCAGCCCCACACCATGCCCCTTCCCCCGCAGAGTGTGATGCTCCAGATTGCTGCCACCGAACTGGAAAAAGAGGAAAGCCGCCGCGAGTCTGAGAAGCAGAACTACCTGTCAGAGCACTGCCCGCCCCTGCACATCCCTGGCTCCATGTCTGAAGTGCAGGTACCAGCTGCCTGCAGCCGTGTGCCCCTGCCTCAGCCTCCCCACTCAGGTCAGGGCAGGGGTAGGCCAGCGCGGCTGGAGTGTTAGGATGGCTGCCTACCCACCCCCTCCCCACCCCAGGAGCTCTGCAAACAACTGCACGCCAAGATTGATGCGGCCGAGGAGGAGAAGTATGACATGGAAGTGAAGGTGCAGAAGAGCACCAAAGAGGTGAGAGGGGCGAGGTGGAGCCTGGGGCCTGGGGCTGGACTCGGTGGCTTGGCCTCGGTGGGGAGGTGCTGGGAGTTTGGGGTCTGCCAGGCGTTCCCATGGTCTCCCTCCCGGCAGCTGGAGGACATGAACCAGAAGCTGTTTGATTTGAGGGGCAAATTCAAGAGGCCCCCACTGCGGCGGGTGCGCATGTCCGCCGACGCTATGCTGAAGGCGCTGCTGGGCTCCAAGCACAAGGTGTGCATGGACCTGAGGGCCAACCTGAAGCAGGTCAAGAAGGAGGACACGGAGAAGGTAGGCTCTGCCCCATGTGGAGGTAGGCCCCGCCCCCATCGGTAGTGCCCCTCCTTCCCTGGGAGCAAGTTGTGGAGGCTCCACCACCCCCTTTACAGAAGGGAATCTAAAGCAGGGCATCTGTGGGGCTGTGGCCTGTGGGCTTGAGGCCTGTCTTACCCCACCAGGAACGGGATCTGCGTGATGTGGGTGACTGGAGGAAGAACATCGAGGAGAAGTCCGGCATGGAGGGCCGCAAGAAGATGTTCGAGTCTGAGTCCTAGGCCTCAATGTCCAACTAAAACAAGGAAGAATCCAACAGCCCAGCCCGGAAGGACCTGGCTCCATCCCGGTGGTCAATAAAGGTTTCAAATCCCATGACTGGTCTGGTCTGGCTCTGGAGCCTGTGGTGTGGTCAGCAGTACCAGGCAGCCTGGGAGCTGAGAAGCCCACACAGGATTTGGAGAGGAAGGGTGAGCCCAGGACAGCCCCACAGGGAACCCACTCTGGGCTGCACCGTAGGGCTGGTGGCTATGGGCAGCATCAGCTCCCAGGTGTTCCTTGGACTCTTCCAACAACTCAAGGCCTGGAGAAAGATGGCCATGGGGGCCCCAGTCACATCTGTGGGGAAGTCCCTGGGATGAACTCATCCACCCCTTTGCACCCATATGCAGAGAGATCCTCTCCCAGTGGCACAAGTCCGGGCTGGCTGCGGCAGACACACCCCCAGTGCTTAGGCAGCTCCCATTCATTTCTCCCAGGCCCCATCTCTTTCTCAGGACCCCATTTGAGGCCAAAAGCCCGGATCCACCTTGGTTGCCTTGGAGGCAGCCCCCGCCCCTTCTCAGTGCTCTGGAGCAGGCACCCATTCCTGGCCTCCTGTCTTCCATGCCTGCCCCAGCTCTGAGCACTGAACCCTGAGTTGGGAATGCTAAGACAGCATGATTTGCCCTGGTCTTCCTAAGGCCAGTAATGTCACACCCCAGTACACCAGAGGACACCATCACCTGGACTGTTTCACTGCTTGGCTTAGTAGCAGGGGATGCTACAGCCAGAGCCCCCAGCCTTGTCACCCATCCCACCTGGTGCCTGGGCTGCCACCTCTGCTCCTGTGGGGCCAGGCGTGGAGCAGGTGGGCACAGGTGCAAGGAGCCTGGGACCGAGTACCATGAAAGACCATGTCTCAGAGGAGGCTCCAAGGAGAGCAAGTGCCAAGGGAGACTAAGCAAGCAGGACCCAGGTGTGTCCCTGCACAGCCAGATGGACACACAGACCATGACTTCACATGGTTGGAGCATGGAGCCATGGAGACAAAGTGGAGTCAGGCAGTTCTCCAGGGACTGTGCCTGCCTGGAAAGGGGCTGGGCTCTGTCTAAGGGCAGAGAGCCCAAGGCATGTGGGGCAGGAGGAGGTGGGGTGTGTTAGTCCCTGCTTTCAACAGACACGATTCAGTGCTGTCTGGTTTAGGTGGACACCGAGGGGGGAAATTACCTTTTTTTCTTTTTTTTTAAGCAAGCAAATGCCAAACACAAAATTCCAGATAGTGATCATCTGAGGCAGATGGGGTGGAGCAGAGTGGGAAGCAGAATAGGGTGGAAGTTCCTAAATTAGTATAGATTTGGGAGGTGTTGTAATTCTTGGGCTGGATAGTGGATTTATGAGTGCTTGCTGCATTTTCCAGTGAATGAATGAAATAAAAGAGGCTCATGCAAACTGAACCAGACAGCAGCTATCAAAGCTGGTGCTGCCCTGAGCCCTGCTCCAACCCCTCTGCCTATGCTGCGCTGTGACCCCCCTTGGGTGATTCTGGGCATCCCATCGGGAGGGACGTGTGTTCATACAACGGGGAGGGCTGAAGGGGGTGATTCCTGTGAAGTGCGTAACCCAGTGCTGCCTGCACCAGCTCAGCATTCTAGAAAAATCTCAGCAAGTGGGGATAGTCAGTAAGGGGCCAGGGCAGAGGGAGGATGGGATGGGAGGCACCACCGTGTCCTGGGAGGAGAAGGGGGCAGGCGGAGACATTGAGCAGTGTGGTCCCCAAATCTCAGTAGCTGAGGCAGATGGGAGCCAAGTATATGGCATTCTCTAGGGCTCAAGAAGACAAGGAGCCAGCTGTGGGGCTTGGGGGTCTGTGGGAGCCCCGTGGAGAGAGGAAGCTGAGAGCAGAGTCTGGGCTGGAGGTGTAGATCAGTGCGTCCCTGGAAGTGAGACGGGCAGACATGCTGGGTGAGCAATCAGAGGGAGGAGGAGGCAGCTGAGGTTAAGGGGATGAGGTGCAGCTGTACCTGGGGATGCCAGCCAGAGGTCATGGAGGAGGGTGTGCTGTTGGTGTCCCAAGTGCCCCATGCTGGGCAGCGGCTGGGAAAGGAGGAAGCAGAGGAAGCACGCAAGGTCACACTTTCAAAACCATGGCCTCTGAGGACCAAGGGAAGGAGGGCTCGGTGGTCAAGGCTGCAGGTGCACAGATGTGGGTCTGGCTGTGCAGGTTGATTCCTGCCCGTGACCCCAGGAGGCAAGCGCACCAAGTGCTCTGCCAAGACCTTCCCCTGCAGAAGGGCTTCCAGGGGACACAGAGCCTGCGGGACTGGGCAGGGGATGCACAGAAGACCCAGATGTGTTAAACAAGAAGTACGGGTGAAAACAAACATAAAATGGCAAGGAGCAGGTCACAAGGCAAAGACTGGTAAAGTCAAATTTTGGTGTTAGCTATGTTGATGTTGATGGCTGTCCTGTGGTTAGGTAAGAGAACAGCTCCATTTTTAGGAGCTAGATTGTAATCTTTAGGATTAAAAAAGGGAGGTGGAAGGGAGGGAAGAGACAGAAAGAACAATTGCGGGTGGCATGCAGAAACAAATGTTTCTTTCTTTCTTTCTTTTTTTTTTTTTTTTTTTTGTGGTACCGGGGATCGAACTCAGGCCCTTGTGCTTGCAAGGCAAGCACTCTAATCACTGAGCTAAATCCCCAGCCCCAAATGTTTCTTTCTACTCTTCTTATTCTTGACACTGTTTTGCAAGCTTGAGGTCATTTTCCAAAAAGTCAAACTTTTCTTCAAATGCTTAAACAATAAAATTCTTAAGTGACAACAAAAATGGATGGAGTGAAAAGCTAGCAAAAGTCAGCGGTCAGGACTTCAGAGGTCAAGATGTGAGCAAGAAGGTGCCAGGGACCTTGCTCACTCCTGGGCAGCCCTGGAGGAGTAAGAGGAGGCTGCTCTTCAGTGTGAACCAAGATCCACAGCAAGGCAGTCGCCACCTCCAGGGACAGCAGAAGTGGAGACCAGATACAGAACGGAGCGCAGGTTCAGGGTCCTCGAAGAGTAGGACCCATTTTTGGGGGTGTGGTCACGGGCTTCTTTCTGTGGGGTTGGGCTCCCCACTGCTGGGCCACCTGCATGGTCCTGGGCTTCCCAGGGACCACTCGAGTGCCCACCTGGAGGCACAGGATTAGCCAGTCTTCACCCTGGTGACTGGTCCAGATATATGTGTCCTCCTTAGTCTCCAGTTCTTATCACCCCTGCTGTGGTCTCTCCATGCAGCCCTAGAGCCTGATGGTTAGAGCTGGTCTCATTCCCTTCTCCACCCAGTCAGATACTCAGCCTCAGTTTACCCAGGTATCAAATGGGCACAGAGAAGAGCCACCTTCCCCATAAATTGACAAACACGAGGCACCTCTTCCCATGGCTTCTCGCCCAGCTTGGCTTCCCCTGAGGGCAAGCCTGGCCTCCCCTGTCCCAGCATGGACTGGTGTTGGCCCTCTGACGGCTCAGCAGCTGGCAACTAGCAACTAGCTTGCTTTGGTGGCCCCTCATCCTTCAGGGTCCCAGGTGGTCACTCCTCCACACCCAGGGGCCTTTCCTGAGCCTTACACGAGCCTCAAGTCCATCCATATCACCCTCAGTCCCAGGCTGCCTCTGTCACTTCTACCTTTGTTTTCCGAAATCACTGCTGATATGCTTTTTGTTTATTTCTGTCCTTCCTCTGTAGGTGGGCAGAGTTGGGGACCTGGTATTGTACATTGCTGCGTGTCTCTAATGGTCAAGAGGGACTAACGCACCCCGAATACCCAGATCTTGATAGCCACCCACTGAAGGGTAAAGGTTTGAGCCCCTTGGGGCAGGGACAGGATGCCTGTCCTCCCTTGTCCAAGTTTGCAGGGCTGGACATGGACACACCAAGCAGCACCCCCTTCTGCCTGCTTCTGCCTCCAGCAAGCACCCTCAGTACCCCGGACAGCCGCTGTCCAGCCACGTGGCCCCTCTCTCTCCTTGTCTCTAGCATCACACCTCCTAGTCATTTGTGTCATTGCCAAGTCCCTGCTCTGGCTCAAAGCCTTCCCAGCATGAATGCAGCCATCTGCCATCCAGGGAGGAACCTGGCCCATTGGGGACGGCAGCACCTCATGACCCTCCACCTCTGGTCCCCCTGAGTCGCCTGGGAGGCCTTGCTCCCTGCACCGGCCTTGAGGCTTCTCCTGGCCCCATCCCCCTCCTGGCTCTGTGGGGGATGTCTGGGCTTTTCCAGGCTGAGAGCCTCCCACATCCCTCTGCTGTCCTTTTGCTCAGCTATGACCCCTTGGAGAGCCTCTTCTATCCTTGCCTGTCTCCCAGCAGCTCTCACCCCCCCAGCTCCACCTCTTCCCCAGCTCTTACCTATGACCTCTAGGCCTACCCACTCTGAGGGCACGCCCCATCTGTCTACTTCTCCTGGCGTCTCTCCCACCTGTCAGCCATTTGCCTACCCATCCCTGTTTGTAGGCTTCCCTGTCCCATCTGCATCTGTGGCCCTGTCCTCACTTGCCTGGGCCAAGATCCAACTCTTTCCCACCCTGCCAGTGGGCAGTGGAAGACGAGGAGCCGCAGCAACACCAGCTCCAGCTTATGAAGTCTATGTAATCCCACAGAAAGATCAGTCTGACACCCAGTGCTCCTGGGAAGGGATCCCATCCACCTTGCTGTAGTGGGCCAACCACTCCATCCGAGTGGTTCCAGCCCCCAGCACCCACATCCCAAATCCTCTTCCTGTCCCTGCCTGTGTCTTGCTTTGTGTCTGTGTGTGCAGACGCCCCTGACTTCTCTCCCTGCACCCCATGTCCCAGGCAAACACAGAAGGATGCCCTTTCCTCTGGGGCACACACCTTGCACATAGAAGTGTTCCCCTTGGCGTGTCGTGGTTTATATCCACATGCCCCCTAAAGCCTCACGGGATCCTAGTCGGGACCTTTGGAAGGTGATGGATGATGGGGGCATTAGAGCTGACTTGCTGTTAGGAGATGAGGCCTGGTTGGAACAGGTGGGTTACTGCGGTGGTGACCTGGAAATTATACCTCCCTTCCTGGCTCCTCCCTTGACCCGCTCTGTTTCTGTGATGTGAGCAGCTTTCTTCCACCAGACCCTTCCACTATGCTATGTCTGCCTGGAGCTGACCAACCATGCAAGGACAGAAACTTCTAAGATGTGAGCCCAAACAAGCCTGTGGCATGCGTTGGGTATTGTGTCTCAGCAATGAAGACAGTGGCCAAGACAGCACGTGTCTGGCCTGGTCCCAGAACCCCCGCTTTCCTTAGGGTCTCTCCCTTGACCCCGGCCAGGCCTCAGGGCCTCAGAAGAGGAGCCTGGGGTCCCAGAACGATTGCAGCAAAGCCTCCAAGCCCTGGCCTGAGGAAGGGACACGGTGAGCGGGGGCTGCTCACTACTGTAGCTGGCCATGCTTCCCTGACCAACTGGTCCCTGTGTGATTTTCCTGAAGCCACCACCACAAAAGGCTACAGCAGGGTGGCTTCAACAGCAGAGAGTCATCCTCCCACGTCCTGGAGGCTGCAAGTCCCAGATAAAGGCATCACAGTGCTGGTTCCTCTGGAGTCCTCCCCTTGGCTCACAGACAGTGTCTCCTCCCTGAGTCCTCACAAGGCCACCTCTCTGCCTGTCTGTGTCCTGACTTCCCTGTTTTGCAAGGACCCCGGTCAGATTGAATCAGGGCCCAACCTAGTGACCTTACTGCAACTTAATCACTTCTTTAAAGGTCCTGCCTCTAAATTCAGCCACATTCTGAGGCACCGAGAGTCAAAGCTTCAATATATGAAGTTAGGGGACTTGGCTCAGCCCACAGCAGTCCCCAGGGCATCTGCACTGTCATTTGGCCTCATTCAGACCTTCAACAGTCTGTCCGGGGTCCTCAGCCCCTCCCTCTGTCTTTCTGCTGTTCCACCCTTCTTCCACTCTCCTATCTGCATGAACCCCCCACCCACCCACTTAGCTTCCCTAAGGTTCAGCCTGCCCTTCCCAGGGCTCTGATGTGGACTATGGCCTGGCTTCCTCGCTCTGGCTTCCTCTTCCACCCTAACGCTAACCCTGACCCCGCTCTGTCACACTGATTCCTAATGGCTTGACATGCAGTGGCGCACCCCCCTACACACACTTGCTGATTGGGGTCCTAGTGGAACCTTGGGCCACATCCAGCACTCCCACACCTGCTATTCTGGCCAGAGTCACTGAGCACCATGGCTCAGCCAGATGTGCTGTTGTCCTTACCTCGTTGGCCCATCCACACTCTTGACCTCATCCCCACATCTCGGACTCTCTGCATGCTTACCTTGTCCACTTTCTCCTATCTCATCACACCCCTGTCCCTAAGCATGTGACACTACACTGACACCATCCTCCTTGAGGAAGTTCCTGCTGCTCACTCTGCAGCTCATTCCACGTGCCCGGGGCTGCACAAGGTCGAGGCCTCCGAGGACCCATCTCAGTTCCCTGTTGCCCCGATAACAAAATGCCCAATGCTGGGTCACTTATGAAGAACGGAAATGTATTTCCTCTCAGCTCTGAGTGCTATCTGCTTCAAAGAGGGTATCTTGTTGCTGTGTCCCCATGTGGCAGAGAGTGGACCCTGCTAGTTCCCTTGAGCCCTTTTATTCTGATTCAATTCATTTAAGAGGGTGGAGTCCTACACTGTCTTTACACTCGTGGAGGACTAGCCATGACTGTTCCCTTATCCCCTCACCCATCACGTAGGGCTGTCCCATCTCCTCAGGGCCTCTTAGACTCTGCTCCTCTGTCCATCCCCTCCACCCAGGACTCCTGCTTGCCTGTGGTGCCACCTTCTCCAGCTTGAAGACTGCCCTCTACTCAGCCAGGGGACAGCATCAGACATGGACTTTGCCCAGGTCCTGTCCTTGCAAACGTCCTCCGAGATGTCTCAGGGTCCTCGCCTAGGCTCCAGGCTATCCTGTGCCTCCTGGCACCCATCTGCATCCCTCAGATTCTGCCTGCCTCAGTCTCCTCCTGGCAGAGCCTCAGCTCAGCCCCACTGCCCATCCTGCTTTCCCCCAGCTGAGCCCAGTGCCTCTGCTCGATTCTCACCTGTTCAGTCCCTTGTCACTGTGCTGCTCGCTGGGCCCTGAATCAAGCCTGGGGACAGGAGGATGGAGGAGACACGGACCCACTTGCCCCAAGGCATCCTTGGAGTGTGAGCGAAGAAGTCCAACTGAAGAAATGGTTGTCTGATTCTTGGGGCGGCGCTCTGATTAGACTGCCTCCGGCAGGGCACTTGTGGCTCTCGGACAGCGTCACTGAGACACGGGATATGACTGATGGCCAGAGACATTGGCAGTGGAGATGGGGTGGAGCCCAGGGCTGGCCGGAGGGGAGCAGAGAGAAGGGGCTGCAGCCGTGTGGAGGTTTGGGCTTTTGTTTTAAAATGTGAGCCTTGGAGCAGAGAGAAAGGCAGAGGGAGTGAGATGTAGGAGGTCTGGAGTCCACTCCAGGGGAGCTTACCTCCTCCGGGATGCAGGGAGGGCTGGGGTAGATGTGGGCAGCAGAGATGGCTGGATGGTGGCCTGAGGACCCTTGGTGCCCTGGTTCCACATCCTCTGAGAAGCCAGAGGTGGGAGAGTCACCTGCTGAAAAGGAGAAGGACTGGAGCCAGGGTGGGGGAGGCTGCTTTGGGCCCCCACAACACCCTGTAGGGATATCTGGGGTCCAAAATATCCTCAGGACTCCTGCTGGTCCTGGAGGGTAGGAAGGGATGTCCCCCCAGCCCACATACAACCGTGGCCCTGGGAGACACTGGGGCTTATTTGTTGGACAGACAGGGGAACATCCTGTAGCCACCATAAAAATAAATTGCAGATTTGCAGATTGCAGCCTACCCACAGAATTTGTTGGTTTTGTTTTTTTGTTTTTTTGCAGCACTGGGAATTGAACCCAAGATCTTCACGCTGAACTACATCCCCAACCCTTTTTTCTTATTTTATATTTTGAGACAAAGTATTCCTTGTAATCCTCCTACCTCAGCCTCCCGGAATTCAAGAATGACAGGTGTGTGCCACCATGCCTAGCTTATGCCATAGACATTCATTTCTCATAGCTGGGGGCTGGAAGCTGTGCTCCGTCCCAGGCCAGGAGGTATCTGTCCAGCCTCGGCAGGCTTCCGTGTTTGTTGGCGATCCTTGGAGCCCCTTGTAGCGTAGCAACATCACCGACTTTTGCCTGCGTGATCACGAAGCCTTCCCGCTGCGTGTGTTGGTGGCCAAATTTCCCCTTTTTGTCAGGACACCAGTCATACTGGAGCAGGGCCTTCCCCAATGACCTCATCTCCACTAGTTTCATCTGCAGCGACCCTATTTCCAAATAAGGTCATATTCTAGGTCCCAAGGTCAGGACTTCAGCATATGCATTTTTAAAAACATATTAGTATATGCATTTTGGAGGACATCATTTAGCCAATAACCAGAGGGATCAGGCTCTGTTCCTTCTTGGGAGAATGGGAAGAGGCAGAGTAAGGAAGGAGCTGCCTGGGGGTTGGGGGCTGGCTGAAGCTTGGAAGGGGTAAACATTACCATCTGGGATGGGATTAATGAGGTGGGCCACGGTGTTGTGCACCTATAATCCCAGCTACCTGGGAGGATGAGGCAGAAGGATCACAAATTCGAGGCCAGTCTGGGAAATTTAGCAAGATCCAATCTCAAAATAAAATAAAAAAAAAAAAATAAGGTGTGGGGTGTCGCTCAGGGGCAACGCACCCCTGGATTGAATCCCCAGTACCACAAAACAACACAAAAGTGTGTTGTCAGGTAGGTCGCCTTGGACCTTCAGGTGAAAGATGACTTAATTTGTTTTAAATTGCTATTAAAAAAAAAAAAACCTGACTGGATAAAGAGGTTTACTTGGCTCATGATTCTGGAGGCTGGGAGGTTCAGAAGCAGAGGCTGGCCTTGGGTGGGGCCTTCTTGCTGTGCTACGGCATGCAGAGAATATTACATGGCTCATAACAATCTAATTTCCCAGCCATCTCATGAATCCATGAATGGGACCTAATCCTCTCTTGAGGGTCCCATGCCTCAACACTGCTACACTGGGCACTGAGTTTCCAACACAGGAAATTTTAGGGGACACATTCAGACCACAGCACAAGGTCATGATTTATACTCAGGCAGAGCCGGCTCTTGGGCCTGAAAGGGCCCCTACGAGGTTTCCAACTGTGTCACCCAGCTTTCAGGCAGTGAGCGGTGGGACAGGGAAGATGTGGGCCTCCCTCTGCCGCTCCTCTTCCAGTTGTGAGATTAGGGCAAGCTCGTCCCCACAAGCTGGAGACAGGTCCTGAATGTGCTGGGCCCAGACAGTAACCCATTGACAAGGCTCGTGGGGGAGAAGAGGAGGTGCCTGACCATTGTCCTCCAGGAGCCCAAGAGGCCTTAGGACAGTCTTGGGTTAGAGGAAGCCAGCAGGAACCCTGGGTTCTGCCATGTGCCATGTTTGTTCCTGGCTATTCACCGAGGTGGGGTAGAGGGGGTTTTGAGAGCCCCCAGGAAATGGGGCACAGAAAGCCCTGAGGGAGGAGGCAGCCAGCACTTCCAGCCAGGCCTGTCACCTCATCCTGCACCCTTGGGTGACCTAATCAGCCCCTGCCAAGCAATTGAAGGCTGTGGTGGGGGTGGGGAGCACAGTGCCTCCTCCCCTGGCTGGGCTGGGGCGAGCCAGGCCTGCTGCCCGTTTGTGATATGTGCGAGAGGATGAGGGCTCGCTGCCTCCAAGTGAGTTTGCTGGGCCTGCCTCAGTGGGGAAGCTTACAGGGCCTGCTGCCTCCCCACCCTGGGCTTCTCTCTGGCCCCTCTGTGCCCAGGGCCCTGTGAGGCCCTTCACTGGCCTTCCTCTGGCTACCCACTGACCTGGTTTGGCAAGATAGCACGGCTCCTTCTTCTTTCTCCTTGGGCAAAGATTCTTACCAGGGAAGCCTCTGCTGGCCCAGTCCCCCCAACTTTGGAATTTGACGCCCAGCTGTCCAGCACTCTGTGCTGACTCTGGAGCCCCTGTGGGACCCCTCCCAGCGGCAAGGACAGGATAGGATGGAATCAGCCTTGGTCCATCCCTTCCTAGGAGAGCCACTGAGTCACCCTGTGGAGTCTGGGGACATTGACTGGCTGTATGGTCAGTTCTGTGAACCTAGAACATGAGGATGAGGGACAGTGGAGTCAACAGGATAGGGGAAGGGCAGCAGAAACCAAGGCAGCTGCTCAACAGTTTGGAATAAGCAGGAGAGAGAAAAACAGCATAGGACAAGGCACCAGGAGTGCAATGTCTGTGCACACTGGGTGTATGTAGGGACCCTGATGTCACTGTGGAGCACAGACTGGTCGGGGCACTCTGGGCCCTGACCCTGGGCATTGAGAACAGGCTCCACCAGGTGCAGAAGAATGGGCCTCTGAGAAGGCTTCCATCCAGTGGCTGAAATGCTAACGTAGATGCTCTAGGAGCAAGAACCAGTTCCCTGTCCCGAGGTGGAAACTGCTGCTCATGGGAACATGTGGCACACTTGAGCTGCTCCAGGGACCCAGGAGACGCATGGGGTGTCCTGGCCTGGTCTCGTCCCCACCAGACCTGTGAGGAGCCTGCTGACCCCGCCTCTGCCCTTGTCCCCTCTTCTCTCACCCAGGACGCCTGCAGCTTGCTTAACACTTCCTGAGGGTGGTTTGGGTTTGGGGTATTTTTTTTCCTTTCCTCTTGCAGCAACAGATTAAAAAACAACACCCCAACCCAAGCCCCGATGGTTCCAAACCTCAACCTGCAGCGGAAGAGGGAAGTGAAACCCGGCTGGGTGGGGGCTCCGGCTGTAGCCTGCCTGCCGAGGAAGCACCAAGAGCCACAGTGCACAGACGGCACCGGAATCAGGCCCAGACGCGAGACCCATGGCAGAGGCTCCGAGTGCCCCGGGCTCCGAGGAGCACGAAGAGCTGCTGGTGGAGGAAGGCACCGGGTAAGTGTCTGTGCCTGCACCCAGGCTGTGCGTCTAGTTCTAGGGTTACAGTGTTCTCGGCACACTTACCCCAGAGGTCGGCTGCCCTGTGGGAAATCTGGGGGTCCTCCTGGGGCCCCCTTCTCACCTTGAAGGTGGGATGTCTCTTCTGTCTCTGCAGCTTGGCCTGACTATGAAAATTTAGAGGATCCAAAGCCTAGAACCAGGAGGGTGGATACCCAGTGTGTGTTGGAGGATGGGGAGAACAGTGCCTGTGCTAGGGTTGGGGGGTACTGGGGGACCTGGGCCTGGCCTCAGGAGGGGGACTACCCTCCAAAACTGCCCTCGCCCTGGGGTGATGGAGGAGGCCGAGAATGGGGCAGAAGCCTGTCTTTAGAGCCGGCACTGTGGTGTGGTTGGGGTAGGAATGGGAGGGGCCTTGTGCAGAGGCTGCGTGTGGGGAGTTCAGAGTCAGCTATGCGTCCGTTCCCAGACTCAAGGCAGAGAAACCCAAGCTGCCACCCTGCTCGGGAGCAGGTGGGCTCTGAGGGGCCACTGGGCACCCACCCTGTGATGGATGAGGTCAATAGGGTAGGTGGGGGCCTAGTGACTGGGGTCTCTGGGTTGTGAGACCTTTCAGAAGGCCATAGGGGTCACCTAGCCCTGGACATTGGTCTTTGAAGAGCCAGGTGCAGGCAGGGCTTGGGGACAGATAGGGCTTGGGGTTGGGGCATGTTCTGACAGTTGGAGACGGAAGCCCGTGGTGGGAGGTTGGCCCCAGAGCAAGACAGAAGACTATGCGAAAGGGAGGAGATGGGCCCAGCTCAGACACCCAGAGCCCACAGCTGCTGCCCTGGCTACCAGGAGGGTGGCCTCAGAGTGTGCTTTGGGCTGCTCTGCCATAGACCCCACCGAGCAACCATGGCAGGTCCCTTGGCCTCAGGCTGTCTTGCAAAGTAAATCTTGGCCTCAGCAGCTGTGTGGGCTGCTGGCCCTTACCGGTGACACTGGAGAGAGAAGCATTCCCCTGAGTGGAGTGTGTGGAAAGGGTAGGGAGGTGGCAAGTCAGCTGTACTTTAGCCTTTGTACTGTGAATCCCACCTGGTAATTTCTTTGGGGGTAGCTAAGGTGACCCCTGTGTACCAGAGCCCATGGCACCCTGGGTCATGGATCAGGATGTGTGTGCCAGGCTCAGGTTGTCAGGGCTCCTCTGCTCCTCCGAGGGTCTCTGGGAGTCCATACTCCCAGCGCAGGGGGATGTGCAGTATGGGGGGCTGAGGTGGGTCAGAGGACACCCTGCCCCGGCTGCGTGCCATGAGGTCACAAGCTTCTGGGTACATGGAACTGGGCAACTGGTTGACAGCTGCACCCTGCTCCTAAGTGTCCTCATGTCAGCGCTGTCCCCTGTACTGGACTTGGCTCCGCCACCTCATGCCCATAGAAGGGCAGGGTGTGAGTGTCCTGGCCGGCCCCAGCCTTCCTCCTCAGCTCTTCCTTGGCAGCCCCATCCAGCTGTCTCAAATGCCACAGATCCCAGGTGGAATGGGGACAGCCAAGGCTGCCCATGGCCCTGGAGGCCTAGTTGACCGCCATTGTCTTGGTGCAGATCCAGGGCTGGGCCTGCCTGTGTGGGTCTGTCAGGAGTTCTGCCCCCTGCCCCAAGGAGCCTGGGAACCCCCTCAAAAGTCCCCACTATAGTAGGAGAGCATGACACTGATCTTTCAGAATGAAACTGAGACCTGCAGTGGGGTGGAGCTCTCCTGTCATGAACTGACTGAGGGAAGCAGGGATTTTCCTGTCCAGAGGGGAAGAGAAGTCCCTGACACCCAGGAGGGGGGCTGTGTGGCCTGGGAAGCCCCCACCTAGGAGTCCCCAGGGAGGCCAAGGCTGGGTAGGATGGGCAGGGCTGGAGCGGAGAGAAGGAACGGCTCTACCCTGCTCACAGAGGGCCGGGGAAGCAGACCGTGAGGGTCTTAGGACGCATCTGCCCTGTAGGCCCAACACAGCTGAGCCCCTGTCTGCAAGGCCGAGTGGTGCTGACTCCCTTCTACTGGGCAGGGCAGGTCTCACCCCTGGAATTCAGGACTGTACCCCTTGCTGTGGTGGGGGGTAGGGGAGGCACTCTCTCCCTGCCCTGCCTGCTCAGCTGTTGGATCCTTGGCCTGTCCCTGTCCTCTCCACTCTCAGGCAGGGTATGGCATTTCGACAGGACCACAGCTAGCTGTGCAGAGGACTCTGGGTGATGCTGAGGGGGCCTTTCCCCTCCATGTCTCTAGTGCAACTCCAAGAGCAAGCTCCTCCCCACACTGTCCAGATGCTTGAGGAGCTGCCGGCCTTGGGGGCCTGGGAGAGGGACTGGTAGTCACCTGGCTAACAGCAAGAGGAAAAGGCAAGATGACTTCAGGACCTCAGATTTAAATGTCCAAACTCTAGAACCCCCAATTTCATTAAGGCCTCACCCCCACCCTAGCCGAGACCCGACTGTACTGGGCACCCTCCATGACCTCGGCAGAGGTCCTGTGCTTCCCCCAGCAGACACACTGGCTGCCCTGTAGTTGCCCTCCCTGGCTCACTGTGCAAGAACCCACATCCTGCCCCCCTTACTGCCATCTCCCCTTCTCTCTGTGCTCAGCTAAGGGAAGGGACAACTCTCCCACCTGGGCAGAGTTCCTTCAAGGGCCATCTGTCCCTCTGAGCTCCAGCCTGTGGGCCTCAGGTACCCCTGCAGTCCCCGTGGGCGTCCCTTCCTCCCCTGTGTCAGGGTCCCCCAGGAGAGAGGAGAGACTGAGTTTAGCTCAGTAATGAGCACCTTCCTCCTTTGCCGGGGCTGGCAGGTCACCAGTTTTCTCCTGCCTTCCATCTGGACCCTTCATGTCCCCTCCTGGGGTGGGGGAGGGACCAGATGCCCGGTACACTTGGGAACATCACAAGCCCCATCAGTAATGATTCTGGAAGCCAGAAACCCTCCCTTCCCCCTGCCCTCTTTGTGACCCCATCTATCTTCTAACAGAACAATCCTGAATCCCACACAGGCAGTGCCAGGAGGGTCTCATGTACAGATGGCCCAGAGCGAGACGCCTGGTCAAAGTGGCATCCTGAGTTTTCAGTGGGCACCTTTTCCTCCACTGCACACCAGCCAGCCTATCTTTGCCTTAGTTTCCCTCAGAGAGTTCCATAGGGAGGAGGGATCTCTTAGGGAGATGAAGTCTCATCAGGGGAGGGGACCGTGGGCAGGTGCTGTGGCCTTTGGGTCCGCAGGTTGGCAGGGAGAATGAGGTGGGAGACTGCCAGGGGGAAGGGGAGGGCAGCTGCAGAGCCCCGGGCATGTCCTGCACCTGTTCTTGCAGTGTAGACTAGTACTTCCTTGGGCAAGTAAGTCCCACCCCTGGAGCCTTCATTTCCCATTTCCAGGCTCAGACCACAGCTATTCAGAACCAGCACTCACCTGTGCGGGTCCTCACCAAACTCCCACTTCATCCCCCGAAGCCCAGCAGGTAGCCAGGAACTTCACAGACAGACATCCTCGAAGCTGCAGCTCCAAGTGCATCCCACTTGGAGTGTGGCTGACACTTTGGAGTCTGTGCCCTCTGTGGGCTGAGGCTGGGGTGCTGGGGACCCAGGAGGGCACTGCACTGGGCTGTCCCTTGTGGGTGCTCCATAACCCCCTAGGGTGCACCCACCACTCTCCAGGTGGAGGTTGCCAGGTGGCCAGAGTACTCAGTGAGGCACAGCCAGGCAGCACCCAAAGGCTCCCACACACAGCAGCAAGGCAAGACCAGCCAGTTCTCTCCCAGGAAGAGGTCCTCAGTTTCTCTCCCACCCAGCCCTCTGCATCAGGAAGCCTTCTTTGTAAGAGCGTCTAAGAACCTGGGAAATGGGAGCCCAGGGTCCCAAGTTGCCTTGGGGGAACAAATCAGGACTGGGTAAGGTACCTCCCCAGGGACCCCAGGGAACACCTGAGCCCCTTTCCCAGCCCCACCCCTACGCAACACCCAAGAACCTGGAGAGAGCAGTGAGGGCTATGGGATGTGGAGTTTCTAGGTGACTGAGGGATGGAGGGAATTGGGCCTTCCAGTCCAGTCCAGCTCAGAGGGTGAGTGATGGAGGCAGCGAAGCCCCTGGCCCTTTCTTGGAGCCAGGCCAGCCCTGTCCAAGCTTCATCTGCTAACTGCTTCCCAACTTGGTGGGGAAGAGGGAGTGTCTGATCCCACTAGCTGGAGGGGAAGGGCTGTCTGGGAACCGGCTCCACCTAGCAGGCTAGGGAAGAATGTGGGCCTCTGTACTCCTCAGAGTTGGAACAGGGCAGGACTGTGGAGAGAGCTCTCCACACCTCACATTGTGACGCCTGCTAGCCTGGGCTCCCCGGCTGCAGTGGGAGTCACCTCCTCGCTATATGGGAAGGGTGTACAAGGTCCAAGAGACTCTATCTGCCAGGAGTGGGGGAGTCCACACCCTTTCATCTCGCAGAGTTCAGATCCTCTGGTGCCACATGGAGGAGAACTTGAGGACAGGGCATGCGGACCCCAGGAAGCAGCCTCAGACAGTGCCCCTTCCCTCCCCCACCCCCTAAAGGCGTCTGCGCTCCTCCTTCTTGGATGTAGCCTACTCTTTGATGGTTGGCTCCTAAGGTAAACCGAGGGTGCCCCTTCCTCCTCACAAGAGCAGTGCGTGTGACTTGGAACAGGTGGATATAGCCAGTTCATTCCAGAGGAGTCCAGAAAGAAGTTTTTTTTTTAACATTTCCACTAGGCCCAACCCTAAATCCAAAATCCGAGCTTCATTACCACCACCTTGGCCCTGGTCTACTTGTCCATTATTAGAGGTGCTCGCTTGGACAGAGGGACACTGAACTGAGGAACGCTTGAAGCATTTGGAGGTTGTGGCCTCTGTGAATCAGATGTTTCTCTATCAGAAGCCACCTAGGAGTCAGCAAGCCCACTGGCCCTGACCTTTGCCACACCCAAGAGCTGTCACTGTTCTTTGCATTTTTCACTGGGACCCTGCTCTGCGAGCATGCGTTTGTCAGACTGTGTGTTGAGGATGAGGAAGAATGTGTAAACAAGGCAACAGGTCCTTATTTCTCCAGGCCCTGTTTAGTTCCTACGGTGGTACTTGCCTCCTGGGCCAGTACCTCCTGCTTCATTCTTGGGCCTTGAGCTTATGCACCATGTCTTAGTCACAGAAGAAAAAAAGAAAAGAAAAGAAAAGAAAAGAAGACTCAATGACAGAAAAAAATATAAATGGAAAGGTGGATGAAGAATGGTAGGAAGTAGAAAAAAATTGGATAAATGGATGGATGGATGGGTGGGTGGATGGATGGATGGATGGATGGATGGATGGATGGATGGACACAGGAATGAGTAAATGGATGTGTTGGAGGATGGATACATGGGATGAAATTATGGATGGGCAAGTGAGTAGATGAGTGGAATATAGACAGATAAATGGATAGATTAAAAAAAGAATATCTGAAGAGAGACTTATGGGTAAATATGAAAAATGGATAGATATCCAGGTATAAAAATGGGCAAAGATAACCATAGATGGAGGTGAAAATAAATGAATAGAAAAATTAATAGATAAATTGGTGCTGGATGAACTGTTGAAGATATAGATGGGTGAACAGCCTCCTCTGAGTTAAGAATTTTGTGCTTTCTTCCCAGAATATTCTGTGTCTTTATCTCCCCCACCTTAGTCTTTTCCTTCTCCTCCTCCTCCTCCTCCCTCTCCCTCCCCTTCTCCTTCTCTTTCTTCTTCTCCTTCTTCTTCCTCCCTCTCTCCCTTCTTCCTCTAAGCTCTCTTTTCCAGAAAATGATTATTTTTCCCATGAGACTCCTTGACTATCATACACAAAATATTAATCCTCCACTGACCTCTATATCCCTTTACTCTGAATTTTATTTTCTATAGCATTTACTGTCATCTAATACAGTACATATTTCCAGTACATATTTCCTTATTTGTTTGTTCCCACTAAAATATTAGCATCTTGATACCGTGAACTTTGTTAATGGTGAAAATACCTGGAGTTCAGTACAAATTTGTTGAATAAATGTATGGATCAAAAGACAAATGTGTGGATAAGTAAGTGGAAGGATGAATGATGGGATGAGCAAATGGATGGAAGGGAGATGATGAGTAACAGTGACTGGGGCTGACTGTGTTTCAGTAACTATTTTGAGCATTAACTTGCTTGGATAATTGTGCACAGAAGGGTACACACAGATGTGTGTGCATGATTTGATAGGTGTCTTGCTAGGAGGAAAAAACAGTAGACAAGTGGATGTCTATCTATCGATAGACAAAGGTATGAATGGACATACAAATGGCGTGGGAAAATATAACATTTGGGCAGGTGAATGAAAATAAAGGCCGAAGAATATTTGGAGACTGGAGCATGTATTAAAGAAATCATCATACCTAGACATATAAATTGATGGGTGAACATATAAGTAGTAGTAATCATAAGTAATGATTATAGGTAGTTATTAACATGTAATTAGTGGTTATTATATTCCAAATGGATGAATGGCTTGCTGACTGCTCCAAGTGTTTTGTACATATTGACATTTAGATAAATGGATAGGTGGATGGATGCATGGATGGATGGAGAGATGGATGGATGCATTTTTGCAACCAGTGTAAAGAGAAATAGATGGGCCTGGATATATATGTATGGGTGGATGTTTGACTTGATTGAATGGAAGGCTGTATTAAAGTTTGTATAGATAAGTGGGTGAATAGGCATGTGAAAAATTGATAGACTGACAAATGACACATACATACAAAGACAGGCATCATAAAGAGAGGATGGGTAGAGGGAGGGATGGATAGATGGGTGGATACATGGAGAAATGGATAGATGGATGGATGGACAAATAATAGTAAAGCTGGCAATAAAACTCAACCCCATTCACCATATTAGGACATGTTGTAAAACCGTGAATCTTGGCCACAACATTTAAAGACCTGCTCTTGCCACCTCCTATCCATCAATGACTCTGACAACTATTTTCTAGTAACAGTGAACTAGAATCATCCCAAGGCAGCCTTCTCTGTGGGGATATTCTTCCTTCTTTTGGACCAAATTGCCTCGGCCACATTTCATTCCTGGCAGTCTGTGGCTGGAGACCTAGGTTCCTCTGAGTGATCTACTAAATGAGGCACAATCTGAGGCCCAGCCCTGCTCCCTCTCTGGCTATGTTCTATCGGATCTTGAGGTCCCTACAGCTCTGTGGTGCTGAGGATGGGCAGTGGACATAGCTATTCCTGCTAGATACCTGCCATTTTTTAGGTCCTGGGTGATGCAGAGGGAGGGGAGATCCTGTGAGCTCCCTCCTCAAGACTGAACTGGGGACCAAGCCTGTTGTGTTGGGGTGGGGCAGATTTCCTGACCCTGGCAGTCTCCACCTGCCACCCACCAGCTGAGTCACTGCAGACCTGAACGATGGACCCTTGTAGAATTTTCCAGTTGTTGCTCCCAATTCTGCTGCACACTGCCTTCCCGTGATGACTCATTTTGCGTGTCCAGCCACTCATCCGCCTTATCATGAGCTCACCCTCAGTCCACTCAGTGTTCAGTGTCTCACGGCCCTGCCACCTGGCCCAGCCACAGGTTACACTAGCTGGGGATGAGAGAAGAGCCAGTTCTCTGTGACATAGAGACAGGGCTGCTGGGGGCTGGTTGGCTGCACACACAGAAATGTACTAGGGCAGTGCTGAGCAGCCTGCAGTCAGCAGACCCAGGCCCTGGTTCTGTAGCCTTGGACACAAGTGTTGCTAACTGGGCCTTGGTTTTTCTGTCCAGTACATGGGCGCAATGGTGCCAGTCTCTCAGTGGCTGTGTTAGTGAGTCGGATGAGCTACTGGATCAAAGTCTGTTGGCCCAGAGCTGGCCCACTTGACTCCCCTCAAAAGTGAGTCCAGTCCCTCCCCTTGTCCAGCCACTAGCCCCAGTGTTTGCAAGTGAGTCACGGTGACTAAGCCCAACCAGAACAACGATGGGCTGGGCTGCTTCTCCCTGGGCCTTGGCCAAAGCACAGGGCAAGGGGGGCCCAGCTGGCGAGGGCACCAACCCACCCAGTGCCCATGGCCACTTCTGTGGACCATGGAGCCCAAAGGGGAGATGTTGTATGTGTGCATCTTGTTTTGAGTCTCCTTGCTCTGAGAGCAGTCCAGGGTCCTGGGGGTGGGGGCAGCAGCCTTCTCATTTAGGGGCCAGGGAGGATTCCTGATGTGCCCGGCCTCCCCTTGGGGTGATAGCAAGAGCAGAGGGCTGGGAATAAAAAAGAGCAAAATGGAGACCCAGAGGGAGGGGAGAGGAGGGAGGGAGAAGAAGGAAAGAAGAGGAAGGGATGGGGGAGGGAGGACTGAAGGAGACAGATAGGCACAAAGACAAGGGGAAAGAGAGAGGAGAAGTGGGCTGCAGGGAGAAGGGGAGCAGAGGGCAGACCTGGGAGAGAGAGAGGAAGCAGGCAAGAGCACTGGGCTGGACAAAGAGGGCCAGCAGGAAGGCCAGTCTGGCCAGAGACGGGGCACTGGAGAAATGGGAGGCAGCCACGTGGTGGGCAGGGGAGGTGCAGGCTGCCAAGGTGGCTGAGGGAGGGAGGGGAAGGGGAAGAGGGAAGGAAAGGAGGAGGGAAGAGGCAGCCATGCTGCCCACCAGCGGCCACAGAGGTCCAGCGAGCCCCCACGCTGTTGGGCTGGGAGGGTTTTCTCTCTGACATTTTTACTAGTCTCGGAAGGAGGAGGAGGTGGAGGTGGAGGAGACTGAGGGGGGCGGAGAAGGGGGTTGGGGGAACAAAAGGGAAGCAGCTGCGAAGCGTCCTGAAGAAGGAGAGGGGAGCGAGACCCACAGAGGCAGGGCCCGGGGACAGTGGACAGGCTTGGGGGCCGCTGGCTGGGAGCTAGCCCGAGACCCCCACCTCAAGGGCCAGGGGGTCAGACAGACAGACAGAAGGTCACATAGACAGACAGACACCCGTCAGACAGCCAGACAGAGAGTGGAGACAGGGAGGGGGCATTGGAGCCAGAGAGACCAGACAGCCAGACACACAGAGGGACAGAAGCAGAGAGAGCAAAGGCAGGGAAGGGGAGGGGAGGGGAAAGAGAGGAGGGAGGAAGGGAAGAGGAAGAAGGGAGAGGAGAGAAAGGAAAAGAGAGCAGAGGAGAGGAGGAGGGCTGCAGGCAGCAGGAACAGCAGCAGCAGCAGCAGCAGCAGCGAGGCAGGAGCCTTTGAAGGAGGCGGCATCCCGGGGCTGGGGTCAGGCCAGGTCGGCAGCCGCCCGGGTAGCGGCCAGCAGCATGAGCGGCCCGGTGCTCCTGAGGAGGAATTCTAGCAGCCGGGGCCTGGAGCAGCTCCTGAGGTAGGTCCCCCCGGCCCAGGGCGGGTGTCCACGGTGCTGCCATGCACGGGGTGCCCGCGGCCCCAGGCTGGGCTTGCTGAACTAGGCCAGTGGACGAGGGGCTGGCCGAGCCTCGCTCCTGCTGGAGTCAGGCCACAAGGGTGCCACGCCGGCCTCGTGCACGTGCGCTGGAGCACGAGGCCGTCGCCTCCCTCGGCCCTGGCAGCGCATCCTCTTCCACCTCCCACCTGCGCGGCTGTCTCTGCTCACAGGCCTTCGCCACACCAGGGATGGAGAACGGGGCCTCGGGGAGGCTTGCTGCTGGCCACGGGGCACTGCCAGTCACCCTACTTTACCCAACTCGGAGCCACATACAGCAGCCACCCTTGGTGTCCAGCCCTGTGGGGGAGGCACTGCCATCTGCGGAGAGCTTGGGCCTTGGACTCCTGACTTGCTAGCTGCTGGCTCTGACCCGGCACAGAGCTCTCTCTCAGCCTGTTTCTTCCCCTGTGAAGTATGGTGTGGTGGCGCTGACCTGACAGGGTCGTGCTGAAAACACAGAAAACAAAGGCCTGGAGGCCCCTCAGAACTCAGACCAGGTGAGCTCAGAGCCACCACTCCCCAGTCAGCTGCTCTGAGCCACCCACATTGCCTTTCCTCTTCCTCAGTCTTCCAGGCTGCAATGCCGCCTCCTCCAGGAAGCCTGCCGTGGTTATCCCTGGCCGGGAGAGGAGTCCTTCTCTGCCAGCCTGGTGTATTTCTTCCTGGCTCCTTCAACACCCCCACACAATGCAGCCACTGCAGCCCTGGTCCTCTGTGATGAGCCTAGGGGTGAAGATAGGGACATGGGGGTCTGCTGAACAGAGTCTGTGAGCCGAAGCTGCACCAGCTCCTGGTTGCTGGGTCCGTACAGATGTACAGAAATGGCCTTCTCCAGCTCCTCACCCTGGCAGGGTCCTAGTGCAGGACCAGGTAACTCTGCTGGCAGGCTCCCTGCAGTGGAACCTATCCTGGGCCCCATGAGCCCCCCTTCTGCTCCTCGCAACCCACCTGCCCCAGGTTCAGCTCCAGCCTGCCCAGGCCCCTCAAGTCCCAACTCTCCGCCCTGTGGGACATGTTGTGGCTCACCAGGGGCCTGGTTCACCAGTGACACTTAACAAATGGGGAAGCTGAGGCCCAGGAGCAAAAAGTAAAGCACCTTGGGTGTTGACGGGAACCACACGGACCTGGCTATGTGTCCGCACCTCCACACCATGGCCATGAGTATCAGTCAGCTGGGGCTTTGGCGATGCCCTGTGCCCCTTGCTAGGCCACTGCCTGGCTACCCAGGGGCCTGCAACCCTAGCATGGCCTTGGGTGTAGCTGGGCCAGGCCGGAAGCAGACAGGTGGCTAGCCAGCAGTGGGTAGAGGCAGGAGGAACTGACACTTTGAGTCCAGGAGAACAGCACGGGAGGGAGGCAGGGAGCACAGCCAGGCCTTGTAGAGACCCAGGGAACCATATTTGTCTACGGTGGTGAGCTTGGGAGTAAGCAGCGCAGGGGGACCTCATGGGCATGTGCCAACCCTCATAGCCTCGAGGAGCCTGACCCTGGGCCAAGGGTGCACACTCCCACATACACCCACCCCTACATGCATGCTACCACTTGGACAGTGACATCCCCTACCCAGGCTCCGTGACCATAGTTCTACAGCATCCAGTGATTTCTACTTCCCCAGCCCCAGCAGACAGGGTCCCTACCTTGTCCTGTCAGACAGATGAGAAAACCAGGCTCAGAGTGGTTAAGCAACACCAGCTTGCCCCAGGTCACCCAGCAGGCAGTGGTGAGCTGCTTCCCACATCCACCCCTTCTCCCCAGATCTCTCCCCTGGGTACCCTACTCACTCCCATGCCACAGGGCCGGGCCCTACCAAGCCTTTCCGAGACAC
This sequence comes from Hystrix cristata, assembly GCA_004026905.1. Taxonomy (NCBI): domain Eukaryota; kingdom Metazoa; phylum Chordata; class Mammalia; order Rodentia; family Hystricidae; genus Hystrix; species Hystrix cristata. Next base: position 27,453 of record PVJO010005362.1, on the reverse strand, counting down.
ACTCCAGAAGGGCCTTCTGCGCACCAGCAGCCAGGTGTCAATCAAATCCAGCTGAAGCTCATTAAAATGATGCTATGGCCCAGAGGAAAAATGTGTCTTCTGCCCGCCCACACTCCTTGTCTAAAGCTGGGTATGATCAGGGGCTCAGCATGGGGCCACTAGACAGGATTTCCTCCAAGCCGTCTGCTCCCAGCCTTTGCAGGCACAGGCTTCAGGCTGGCAGGGTGGACCCAAAGACTGGCACCCCTGTCAAGTGCCAAGCTCCTCCCCTTCCAGGTATGGGGCATCCACCCCACTCCGTAACCCTTCCGCTTGCCCCTGGGTGAGTCAGGCTCTTCTAGGCCCCGCTTAGGCCAGCCAGGGTTAAGGGTGGTCAGGCGACCCCAAGGAACCTTCCCCTTCCAGAGGTCGCCCAGATTCTCAGCCACCCTCCTGGTCCTGTGGCCCCCGGAGGGCTGGCTTTATAAAGGGAGTAAGCTGGCTGAAGCACCTTGTAGCTGGCACTGAGACAAGAGGCTGAGCTGTGGCCAGCCGGCTGGCAACCCTGTCTGGCACTTGGCTCACAGACCCATGGCCACCACCCCCAGTGGAGGATCCCTGGGTGGCAGGAGTCCTTTGCCCCGTTGGTCGCAGGCACACACCCTCCCAGACACACAGCCTCATATCCATGGCTCTCCCCAGGGCTTTAAGGCCCTTGGGGAGGCATCCGCCCTGTGCACCTAGCCCAGGGGACTCTGGGAACCCCAGTGTGGCCAGCAGGACAAGGGATGAGAATGGTGGCCTGTTGTTTTGGCCCCTAGGGGTGGGGAAACTAAGCCTCCAGGCCACGGTGTCCAAGGGGGCGTGGCCACCAGGCCCATCCAGGCCCAAGATTCTGGGGTTGGGGTGGTCCCCACCCTGGCAAGGCCGGGCATCTGGTGGGCAGCATGTTACAGGCTCAGGAATCTGTTGACCAGAACCTGTCCTGCCCAGAGCCCAGCCGAGCCAGCGGCAGGGGGTACAGGGACCGAGTGGCCCAGCCCCCTGGGCAGGGTGTCAGGGCCAGAGCCCAGAGGACGGAGGTTCCGGCTCCAGTCCCAGCCGGCAGATCAGAGCTGGGCAGTTGGGCAGCAAGCAGCGACCAGGGAGCCCTGGGCACCCAGGGACTTGTCCAGCCAAAGCTGCTGCCGGAGCCCAGAGGAGCCACCCTGAGGGCTGACATAGCTGGAGGAGCACTACCCCCAGGGACATTTCATCGGTCTCAGAGTGGCTCGGGAGAGGACCATGGCTGGGGGCTGACCATGGAGGTCTCCAGAGGGCAGGTAGGCACAGGGACCGCCGGGGGGGAGGTTGGAGTTGGAAACCTTCTGTGGTCCTGGGTTGGAGGCAGGGAGGAGGGGATGGTGCTCAGTCCCCAGCTGCGTGCCGAGTGGGGTCAGACCCTGGTCCTCTCCTGGTGGGACTGATGGGTGGGATGCTGCCCCGGGAGATGACAGAGTAGGTAGGCGGTTGGCAGATGCCCAAGATAGGCAGGAAGGTGCCCAGGCTGGAGATGCTGGTGCCTAGGAGCCAGGGTGCCGGGGCTCAAGGGGTATGAGAGGCTCCTTCTAAGGATGTGCCCTACTGGGTGGGAAAGGAAAAGAGGGAATGTGAGAAAGAAATGAGAAGGCAAGAAGACCAAGGGCGGTAGGGTAAGGAGCAGAGGGCCAGCAGGGTGGAGGCAGAAGGAGAAATCTGGAGGAATGGTAGAAGGGGCAGGCCATGGCCCAAAGAGGAGGAGGGTGAGTGCCATTGTCACTGGAGAGGAAGGTTCTCTGTGGTCCCTCCTTGGCAGATTGGAACCAAGGCCCAAAGAGGCCGAGCAGGGTAGGTGTTGGCACTGGCTGGGCCTGCTCCTGGTCCTTTGAAGAAAAATGAAGAGTAAGAAAGGGAACAGGGTTGGTGGAGAGTGGCATGGGGCCCACAAGAGAAAAATGATGGTGGAAAGAGGAGGAAGGAAAGAAGGCCCCAGGGAAGGAGAAAGCAGGAGCTGGTTCTCACAGGATGAGGGTGGGATTGGTGTGCCTGGACCGGGACCCCTGAGGAGTAGGACCCTTCCCTGACTCCTGGGTGTGAGGGACGCTCTTCCGCCCTGCCTCAGCCTGGTCTCCCCAAAGCTGGTTCTCAGGGAAGGAGGGTCAATCTCATCGTGCCACTGACCCCTGGTCCTCTAGGGACACTGCTCCTCTGATCCCAGCTTGCCCATCATGGGGATCCAGGCTGCTGTTCAGTGCCTACTTTGTCCCTTTACAGGTGGCTCTTCTGGTCCAGACCTTGTTTTTGGTCAGGTCAAAGGACCAGAGCAGGTCCTCGTAAGTCTCTCGTGGCCCTCTGAGGCTGGCCCTTGGTCCTCCATTTGTGCAGAGTAGACACTGAGGCTCAGGGAAGTGGAAAGGCTCACACACTGCCCCAGGGTAGGCAGGGGTCTGCAGCCTTGGGGTACAGTGATGGGGAGTCTCACATTGGAGGCTGATGAGGGGCTGCCTTGAGGCTAGGCTCTCAGTGCCCTAGAAGTCATCCATTACAGAGGGGTAGGGCACCCCAAGAGTTTACAGGAGGCCAAGGGCCAGGCAGGGACCCCGGGCCTCCTATAGCCAGACACGAAGGCTGGAGCAGGAATGTTGAGGTGCCCTAGGGGCAGGGCCAGGAGCAGGCACTGGGGAGCTGGGCTGACTCGCCACACACTTTCACCCCTCTGTGTCCCAGCCCATGAACAGCTGGGCTAGACAGTGTGGGGGATGGTAGGCGTCTGGGAAGCATCTGCGGGCACAGCCGTGAGCGGGGCCTTCGCGGAGAGGTGGATCTGGGCATGCCGGCTGGAGGGGGAAGAGGAGGGATGTCAGAGCTCGGCTGGTGCCAGCCACCATCGCGTGCCAGGGAGCGTGCCAAGCCTCGCCTCAGGAGCACCGCGAGCGTTCTGCCAGGGCAGCCTGCCACCAGAGCCACAGGCTCTGCTGGGCACCATCCAGTGTGGAAAGGAGACACGGCATTGGGACCCTTTGCCTCCTCCCCTGGGAGGTCGGCCCGCACGGGCAAGACTGGAGCTTGCTGATGGCTGGGTGCGGGTGCCGAGAAGGTCTCCAGGGTTGCCGTGCACTTGGCCCAGCCCCTGCGGCGTTGTGGTCAGTGACACGGAGAGCAGAACCGCTCACGGATGCAGCGTGCAGAACGATCTGTGGGAGAGAGAGCAAGCCCAGGGCCAGCAGGAGCTGCAGTCACATGGGATCCAACCAGCAGGATGAATTGGAAGGGGGGGTGAGGCTCTGACTTCCAAGCCTAGGCCCTGAGGGGCAGGCCTGGCTGAGCAGATGGGGCCAAGACCTAGAAGAACCACAGTACCAAGGCAAGGAGGCTGCCGGCACCAGACTAACCACGGAGCACATCATAAGAGGTAGGGCACTCCGACCAAGGGAGGTGATGGGCAGGCCAGTGGGAAACTCAGCTTAGTTCTGGACCTCACTCTGAGGGCAGAGTGGACAAACCTAACTCGGCCTCTGAAAGAAGTGTGAGAGAGACAGGCTGGTGAGTGGGTAGTGAGGGCATCTCCATTTCCAGTCTCACTGAGTCCTCAGGGTCCTGCAGAGACCATCTGTAAGCACCTGTGAGGAAGGCGTCTGGGGTCCAGATGTCCTAAATTTAGAGCGTCTTCTCATGCGTCGGCACCTTTCCCAGGGGCCTTTGGGCAGAGTGAGAGGTTGCTCAGTGGCCTGGTAGGTCTGGTGGGCAGGCCTGCGCTGTGGCCGCCTGCCTGGCACTCAGCTGAGGTCCCTTCAAGGAGCAGTGTGGTCCCTAGGCAGTCACTATAACAACTCCCTGGGGTGCAAGCATTATAGGGGCTGAGAGGAGCGGCCGTCAAGGTAAAGGCCCAGCCCAGCCTAACTCTCCTGAATGGGCATCGACTCCAGAAAGGCAGTGGGCAGGTGGCAGGCTGCAAGCGAGCAGACGGGCAGCCTCAGTTGTGATGAGGGTAGAGGCAGGTTTGGGGCTTGGTGGGTGCGGGATGCAGGAGGTTGGAGACCCAGGGAGGCAGATTCCTCTCCCCAAATCCCAGAGGTAGGAAGGCTGGGGTGGCCTGAGACTGAGTAGGCTTGGGATGTGCCTAGGACCAGGGTTACAGGGAGTGGGGGTTGTGTCTCTGGGCTTTGGGATGACTGGAGGCAGGACAGGCTCTGGGGCACGGGCCCTGTTCCCTGGCCCTGCCTTAAAGCCCTAACCCGGGTAGATGTCCCCCAGATGCCTGTGCATCCACTTGCTGCCCAATCCTGCAGCAGCTTCTCTCCCTCATCACATCCCCAGGCAGCACATCATGGGCACTCTGTCCCTGAGGACTTGTCATGCCAATTGTCTTCCCCAGAGGCTTGGAAAAGGAGTCTCCTCTGTGCCCTGAGGCGCACCACGGCGTCAGTGCTGCACTTGGCCTCTACAAGATTCCTCAGGGCTGGAGGAAATTCAGTGTGTTTTGAGGGTCCCTGGCACCTGAAAAATGAAGTCCTGGGGAAGGAGGGAGGAAGGCGCTGGAGCAGGTTGTGAGAAGGAGCGTGGTGTGGCGGCTCACCCCAGGTCAGGCAGGGGAGCCTGATGCAGTCCCGGCAGTGGCTAGTGTGAAGTCTGTGGGGTGGGCAGTATCATGAGGTGCCTGGGGAGCCTAGCCAGGGCTGGGCCATAACGGGGGCGAGGTGCCCATTGCTGACTCCTCTTGCTGGTGGTGAGGCCTCAGGCCCAGCCCTACTCCACAGGACTCGACTCTGCAGCTATAAAATGGCCGGGGGCAGCTGCCCAGCAGGATGACAGCTGAGTGTGGCCCTGAGTGACCCAGGGATGGTCTGGATCTGGAGCTGGTGCGGAGGACAGTGGGCCACTGTTCTAAGGGAAAGTCAGGTGGGGTAAAGGCTGGGAAGAGGGAGCAGGCAGGAGGGCTGCAGGGGACCGACCTCTGTCGGAGCCCATGGGGGAAGGAGGTGGCGGACCTTGGCAGGGCCTCTTGTCCCTGATCTCCAGGCAATGGCCAGTAGGGAAGACTGCACAGCAGGCTGGGCTTCCTTGGTTTTTCGAGCTCTGCGTGGAGGCAGTGAGGAAAGGGCCCCCAACAGGGAGAAGATCCCCGCGGGGACCACACAGGCTGTGAAGGCGGCAAGAGGCTGAGGGGAGAGGCGCTCTCCACCACTACTGTCCTGCGCAGACAAAGCCGCCCTACCGCTGTCTGGCCTTTTCACCGGAGAGCTTTTCCCATCTGAAGGGCTCAGAGCAGGGCTGCTGTCTGCCCAGGGTGCACAGCGCCTCCTCCTGGCTTGAGAGAGGGAGCTAGAATCTCGAATTCCTGCAGAATTCTCCCACGGCCTCCCCTCTGGGGCTGCCCCCAGGAATTCTGGGTCATAACCTTGCAGGAATTACAAGGTCAAGGTATGGGGTGCACATCGCAGAGCAGGGCCAGCCTCCCTGCTGACTCTCTGTACCCCACACCATTGGCACCCTTTGGAGTATCAGCTGGTCTCCCACGCTTTGTGGGCAGGTATTCAGGCAGACTCCAAGATAGGACAGCCCAACAAGGCCAAGAAGGACCAAGGGTGGGGTGGGGGGAGCCCTTGGCTGGGCCCTGCCCTGATGTGGTCCATTGGCCCCAGAGAACCAGGGTCTCCACACCAGCAAGAGAAGCGGAGGTAGGAGCCTCAGCCCCGTCCATCCCTAGCACAGGCTGGACTGGGCTTGCTGCTGTTTCCTCAGGGTGAGAGTGCAACCCCCAGGATTCCCCCATTCCGGCCTCCTTGGCTGTCTACCTGCTGGCCTGTCTCTCCCTTCCCTTGGGCAGGGGGCACTGGGTGTCCAGTTGGACAGCAGTTTTTTTCCACTCAACAGCCTTCCCCCTAGGGCCTCATCCCAGGTCACCCCAAGGATGGCAGCAGGCTCCCCACTCTCTTCTCCCCTCCCTTCTGCCCTCCACAAGGAAGCCAGAGGCTCCTGGCTCTGTGTCCTCTGCAGTCTCTCCTCCCTGTTCAGAGCCTTCTGTGACTCTAGCTTAGTTGCTCTATACTTTGTGACCGTCCCAAGACCTGCCCCTAGCCCCGGGATATCACGGCCCTTCGGGGCCATCTCTTCCAGGAATAACCCTAAGGAGGTCATAGAAAGACTTGACCCTGTGCGTTGACTGCACAGTAGCCAGGCTGACCACTCGGTCCTGATAGATGGGGACATTGAGGCCCAAGGGGCTGCTGACTGTCCAGGCTTCCAGAGACTAGGGGGAGGTAGTCTGGGAACCTGAACCATTTGACTTCCGAGCTCTCCTTCCCACCTGGGTGACCAAGCTGTCCGTGGTGGGAGCAGCATGAGGCAGGACATCTGTGATGGGGCCCGAGGGAGACCTGGACCAGGAGAGCGTGATATCCCCGGTCTCTCCTGGGCACTCTGGTTAGCTCCTCTCAGTCATCTCGGACCAGCCCAGGTTGCTGCTCTCAGAGTCCCTCTGAGGCTGCTGACCCCAGGCTTGGTGGGGCCTGTGGCGGCAAGGTCTGGTGCCACCACCAGGCAGGGCCCCTGGCCCAGGCTGGGCTTTACTCAGTATCTCCCACACTGAGCACCCTGAATTCTACCTTACACAGAACAGACACTATGGCAGTTCTGGAAGCTGCAGCCCAGCCCCTGCTTCTCCTTCCCAGTTCTTCTTGCTTAGATCCTCCCCCACATCCAGCCTCACTGGCCCTCCCCAGGGCTTCCTAATAAGATGCAATTCCAGTTGCACCTGTGGACCTTGGAGATGGTACCTCTGGCCTCTGCATGTCTGTGGCCTTCTTGACTTTGCCCTACCTCTCTTTGCTCTCTGGCTGGAGGATCCTTGCTCAAATTCAGGCTCACCTCCCTGCTACAAGTAGCTCATCATGGGACTTCCCTGGATGATGGGGCCAGGGTCTTGCCCTGTGAGATGTCCTCCTGACTCACCAGCCCACGACAACAGGAAAGGAGTCCGCCCCATACTCTCCACAGCTAAAAGAACATAGACCCAGGAAAGGTGACACAGGAGGACCCATCCTAGAGGGTGGGTTGGGCCAGGTTCCTGTGCCTTCACCCTAACCACCCATCCCAGTGCCCGCCTGCTGTTGGGGGGGCTATCTGTTTCTGGCTCACTGGCATTTCTGCCTCCTCAGGGAGGGTGACAGCTGGGCAGGCCATACCTGTGACCCGGCCTGGCCTGCCCCAGGGATGGGATCCCAGCTTTGAACCACCACAGAGCTTGCCAAAGGCTTCACAAGTGGCATTCCTTGTTGTAGGATGCAAGTGCTGGGCTGCTACAGCCACCTTCTCCCTGGTCTCCCAGACAGACCTTGGTCTCCCCCCGACACCTGTGAATCTTGTGGGTTGGGGCACTGGAGCCAGCACCGAGGAGGCTTCCACATGGGCTCATTTCCCCTTTGTGGAACCCTCTGTTCCTAAGGGTTCTGTGGTCACTTGCAGAACAAGTGTCCACCCTGGTCGGTGGCATATGAGATCTCAGGAAGCACATGAGAGCAACAGAGCCCTTTGTGGTCTCAGGAAGCACAAGGCTTCCCAGTCACCTTTAGGCTGGTGGCGTCCAGCAGACGTGGAGTAGAGAGGATTCCCCACAAGCAGCCTGAAGAAGCCCCCACCACACACACACCCCTCCTTGCTTTGGCTCCTGCCCCAGCTGAACCCTGAGCTCTCCCCAGGACTGGGAACAAACTCTACAGCTGACCTTTTGGAGATAGCTGGACAGGTCAGCCACATGAGCTGCCTGTAGGGGGCAGAGTTGGGACAGGGACGGCAGCCTCATCCCCTTCTGGAACTCTGCGGGAAGATGAAGAGGGTGGGCAGTTGAGAGGGCTGGACCTAGGATGGGCATCCTAGGACTCTGGCGGGGGGCAGCAGAGGAGAGAGAAGGGGGACTGGTGTCCCCAGTGGGAGGTGGCAGGAGGTATGCATGGCCATGGGACCACCCTGAGCTCTGGAAGCCCTGCTCAGAGTAGGGAGCAGTCTGGGATCTGCACATGCTGTTGCACCTGGGTGAGCATGAAGCCCCCCCTTAGACCCTGGGATGTTGTGGATGCAAGGGGACAGGGCCCCACGTCCTGGCCCCTTAGGCTGAGCCCCAGGCCACAGAGCCAGAACAGACAGGAAATGGCCTGATTGCATTTGCACAGGAACACCAAATCCCTCGCAGCTGCACTCAGCCGGGCCAGGGCCACGGGCGGGGCGGCCATCGCCAGAGCCCTGACAGCCCTGTGGAGCGTGCCAAGGGGTCTGGGCTGCTGGCCGGGGGCGCCTTTCCCAGGCCAGAGGCCCCCACCCCACCCCAGGATAGCCGCCCCCTTTCAGTTCCCAGAACGGAGCCCAGCTGTGGAATAGTGAGGGGGTGAGGTCATGGGGAGGGGGCCCGCATTACTCATATCCTGGGGCAGGCGGGAAGGGAGGAGGCAGGGGAAGGGGCCCCAGGGCCTCTCGTCCTCACTTGCTGGGCTGGGAGCTGGGGGGCAGCGGGGCTTCTCTCCAGAATGGGGCTTGAGGGAGACACTGGGAGATGCCTACCCTGAACCCTACTCTGTCCAGGGAGGGCTAAGCGGGGGTGACCTTTGTGGGGCCCAGTTCCGTGGGATGTTCCCAAAAAACACACCTTGGCCTCCTGCCAGGCCCAACTCCACTGTTGTCTGGGTGATAAGAAAACAGTAAATAGTGAGGCGGGGGCACCCGGAGGAATGGGGAGGCGGGACCTGTCACTTTGTGATCCCCTGTCCCCAGGTCCATGTCTACACTTGCTCAATGTTGTCTGTGTGTATGCACGTGTGTGCACATGTGCCAGCTTGTGTGTGGGTGTGTGTGCCCACATGGGCACCTGGAGAACACGTGTGCTTATCTCCTCTGCCCAGGTGTGAGCTGGGCACAGCTCTGTGTGCCCCCATGGCTATGTATTTCACTACCTCTGAGAGAGTCCTCAGAGATTTGCACACATTAGTGCTTTGGGTGGCCCCTGGGCAGGGGAGAGAGGTCCAAGGAGAGGAAGAAGCCCCTGGCCCCATGTAGAGACAGGCGCCACATAGAGGGCACTGGTCCAGCCCAAAGAGGGAGTTGAGGCACAGTCCTGTGCCTCAGGTGCAGGCCAACATACTCACCTGGGCAAACACACATGCTCACACCGCCCCCCCCAAGAGCTGCCACATGCACATGCACACCCCTGCCTCCCTCTGCTGTCCAGAAATCCAAAAGTGGGAACAAAACCCATGCCCCAGTGGTCTCTCCCCAGAGGCTGCCCTAGAAGTGGCAGGGGCACCTCTCGTTCGTCCGCTCTGCTCTGATCATCCGTCTGGGGGCTACTGGTGTGCACAGGCACAGGAGAGGGACCTGGGCCACAACCTCAGCCAGTGGTCCCCCGATGAATATGTCCGGCAGCCTCCGTTGGCTGCGGAGCTGGGAGGCCAGCCACATCTGCTGGGTGATGGGAGCCAGGTGTGGGGAATTAAGGGCTTCCTGGGGCTGGGAGTTGAAGGCCCTTCTGAGGAAGAGGCAGGCAGCTTGGGGTACAGAGCATGAGCGGGTGGGCAGGTTGCGGCTGGAGTCCCATGTGGCTCATCGGGGGGAGCAGGCCCCGCACTGGAGCCTGTGGAGAGGCCTGGCTTTCGTCTGAGAGGCTTAGGGGAGACCTGGAGAGATTAGATCATGCGCTGGCAAGGCTGCCTGGCCAGGGGACTGAGGCCCAGAAGGGAGCAGGCTGCGGGGTCATGCAGCGGACACTGGCAGGAAGGACTGTGACCCCGGCAAGGAGACCCAGGCCTGCACCAGCTCTACCCAGGTTCTCTGGGCCTGGGCAGTGAGTCCTGGAGAAGTAGAGACCTTGGACTCCCCTTTTCAGCTTCAGGAAAACTAGGAGGCGGCCCAGGATGGCCGAAGCCTATAGTGCCTGCTGGACACCAATGACCAGAGATCTGCTGGTCAGGGGCTCCAGATTCTGGGCCCAGGCTATCCTTTGTCTTTGCCCGGCTGTCCTTAGCCCTGGGGTGCGGGGCTTCAAGAAGCCTGGTGTCTGGTGCTCAACTCTCCCCTGCCTCAGTTTCCCCACCTTGGGAAACAGTTCAGAGGGACTCCACAGAGGCCCCTGAGATGAAGTTGGGTTGGTGCGCAAAGTCCTCCAATAATGGGCTGGACATGTGCAAGGTGAGGATGGGATAAGGGCTGGAGGTGGGCACAGGGGGTGCCCTGATTGGCTGGTCAGGCTCAGGCCCTCCTGCCCCTTGAACCCGGACAAAGGTCACTTTCTTCCAGTGCGGGATGGAATACTGCAGTCTGGTAGGGTGGGGCTGGCTACTTGGATGGTCACCTGTCAGTGGTGCTGGCCAAGGCTCATGGCCTCAAATGGCCATGGTTGACACTCCTAGGACCCCACCTACACTCCTAGATCTCCTCTGGAGCCAAAGCCACACTGCTCAGGTCCTGCCACTGGTAAGTCTCAAGGACAGTCTGGTGGGAGTGGACAGATGGTCTCCAGTGCCCCCCCATCCCCAGGAGAGTCCTGGGTCCTCCATCTGCGCCAGCGACACTTTTACGACTGCTTTGCATGCCCTCTATGTTAAAGATTGTTTAACTGAGGCCTGGAGAGCTGGTCCAGGGTCTGGGCTTATGCACCACCTTCACTGTGTGGCACCCTGTCTTGGCCATGGTGTGACTGTCTTTCTGTCCCCTAGGCTTACCACCCAGTGGAGTGTGGAGGATGAAGAAGAAGTGGCCCGGGAGCGGCGCCGGCGGGAACGAGATAGGCAACTGCGGGCCCAAGACCAGGATGAAGGTGGCCATTCCACGGGGCAGCCAGAGCAGGAGGCACTGTAAGCTGCCCGGGCCCCAGACCCTGTGCAGAGGAGATGCTGGTGGTCAAACCCTGGACTTTGAGGTCCCAGTGCAGGAAGAATCTCAGAAAGGGCAGTGCTGCCAGGGCAAGGGCAGTTGGCGGCCTTGGGCAACCCTGTCTACTGAACCCCTGACTTGCCAGAGGGTCCAGAGAGCCATGTGAAGTGGCCCCCTCCTGCCAACTTCCTGGGGGCTTTGACTCAGGTTCTGGACACCCTGCCTGGTCCCAGCCCTTGCCTGGACTGATGCTGACCCCAGCCATGCAGCCTTGGCCCCTGACCCCCGCCCAAGTTCCCTGCTGCCGGTGACTCACAGAGGCCACGTCCAAGTTGGCGGCCACGGGCCGACTTGTTTCCTCCCTGGGCCCAGGAGGCCCTCACGGCTGGGCTGGGCTGTTTTTCCAATAATGCTCCCCTTCCTCCTGGCCCTGTTTTGTTCCATTTTCTCCGAGTCAGCATATTTGGGTGGGGTGGGGTGCTGCAGAGGTCATGGCCCTTGGTCAGGTCCTTTGTCACCCCTGAGCCTGGGAGCCCTTCCTGACCCCTGCTGCTAAGTAGCTTACCCTGCTGCTCAGGTAGGCCTGTGAAAAGCCACCCGGGGAATAAGCCTGGGGTTGGGGCACTATCTGGGAGCCCTGGACTAAAGGGAGAGGCACAAAGCCGTCCTCCAGGAGCCCCGGCCTGACGGGGGAGACACAGCCCTGCTCTCAGGGATTCTCTGACTGCAGGGGAGATACAGCTTAGCTGTGGGGAGCCATGTGCGAGGCAGATAGGGTCTCCTACACATGGAGCCCAGAGTCTGAAGGGGAAGAGGGAGGGGGCATGGGGGCTCAGCCCTAAAGCCCTCAACTGCTCTTTCACCCTCAGCCTGAAGTCCTCAGAGACCCCTGAACTGGATGAAGATGAGGGGTTTGGTGACTGGTCGCAGAAGCCAGAGCAACAGCAGCAGCCCTGGGGGGCTGAGGGGTCTGTGGACAGCTGCAAGCCCCCTTGTGGCAAGTGTCCAGATGGGGAGCAAGAGGAGGACAGGCAAGTGGGGGAGTCAAGGCCTGGACGTTGGGCTGCCGAGCTGGGCTTCCACTGTCTCTCAGCCCCAACCTGTGTCTGAGTAGCAGCCTCTGCTCTCCCTTCTTAGTCAGCCCCCAAAAAGCCCCATGGCTGCAAAAGGGGGAGAAGGGAAGGAAGAGAGGAAGGGAGTGAGACGGCAGGGAGGCCTACAAGGGGCTGCAGGGAGGGGGTGGTGAGGAAATTTCATTCCTGGGCTCCCTAGGGCCCCTGGGCCCCATCCAGACCAGCTGCGGCCGGCGGGGATTGGGGGGGGGGTTGCCACATCAGCACGCAGCTGCGGCCCACTGACGTAATGCAGGCTCTGCAGCCCCCACCCCCCTCCCTGGGGGCTGGCTGATCTCCATTCCCACGAAGGGGAGCAGGTATTTCCAGATGTGTGCCTGCGAGGCTGCCTGGGGGGGCACGCTTTCCAGATGTGTGGATGTGTGTGCTGGTCTGAATCAGGATGGGTGGGGGTCCAGAGCACCCCTGGGGTCTGCAGTGGGGGCTGTTTCTGAGCCTCACCTTGCCCTCCCCCAGTTCAGGGTCTGAGCTACTCTTAGTAACTCATGGGCCACATGTGAGGATGACCCCACTCTGCCCCATCAGGCCTGGGGTATGGGTCCCCAGTTCTGCTTGGGAGCTCTGAGTTTGGGGGTGCTGCCTACCCTCCCTGACCCGGGCCCCTCTGGGTCCCTCTGAGGCTGCTAGACTAGTGGGGCTGTAGTTAAGCCCTCTCTCATGTCATGGTCACCCCATTTCTACCCTACAACCAGGCTCCCACACCCCAAGAGCCATTTGCCTATCCTGGCCCTGGTCCTGGCCTGCCCACTACTGGCCTCAGTTTCCCACCCCTCCACCCCTATGCCGTGCCCTCGGCTGCACAAACTGTCTCTGAGATGGGGCAGCTGTAGCCTTGCCTGCTGGCTCACTGCCTTCTCTCGCCCAACAGCAGGGGGCACTTTTGCTCTACTGGTGGAGCCCTGGGCCCCTGCGCTCCCACCCCACCCCCGCACCTGACTGTGGGCTCCTAGACCGCCAGCTCCTGAATGGCCCCTCTGTGTGGCTGCCGCTGGCTGGGACCTGGCCCACCTTGGGCGGTGGGTCTGGGTCTTGGCTGGCAGGTCTGCCAAGGGGCCTGAAATCATGGAAAATGCAAGAATTTACCATCTTCTTCTCCAGGTTCAGTCCCGCTCAAGTGCAGAGCCACGCCCAGCCGCCAGCTGGCTGCCTCTGCTCCCCCGTGTGCCTGCCCTAGCTGACCCGGCCCCCCCAAACACCCGTGCACCCCACCTCCCCTCTCTCAGCATCCTGCTCCACCGATCTGCTTGCCCACAACTGGGATAGGCCAACTCAGGCAGCCCTGGCCAGTGGAGAGGTCATGGACAACCCCTCTGAAGCTGGCCCTGCTGGGGTGGGGGCTTCGAGGAGGGGCCTTGCCTCAGCACAAGGATAGCCCTGCACAGCAGGAAACATGCAGGGGCTGCTGTTCTCAAATGGGCCTCTGGGCCTCAACACAGAGGCCCTCAGAAAACCAGCTGCTTGTGAGGCTGCTGGGCCTCCATTCCCCCAAGGAAGCTGGGGTCTTAGAAGTCCTCAGCGTTCAACTTACTGCCCTTATTTTACAGATGGGGAGATTGAGGTTTGAAATTGGGAATGGACTGGAACCAAGCAATCAAATGGCCCTCACTGGCTTTGCCTCCCTTTCTATACTGCAGGCCCTGCCAGTGTCCCTGTGAAAATGACAACGATGGTGGCAGATTTCATCACACCGGAGCCCACCTGGAGGGACTGAGTCTGGGCCGGGAAGGACAGGACCCAGAGGAGGAAGCTGTCCAGGACCACGCAGGAGCTGCAGAGACTGGAGAGGCAGAGGAGGAAGTAAGGGCTCTCCCCAGGGGTCCTGGGGGTCCTGGGTACCCTCTTTCCCTGGGCTGGGTCTGTCTTTGTCCTACAGGCCTTGTGGACTGGCCCAGTGCCCCCTGCCCTAGACTCTATTCCTTCCAGGCCCACATTCTCCGAGGGTGGAGGCACTGAGCCTGGTGACCCTCAGGGCAAGTACCTCTGCTTGATCAGGAGACACTTCCCTGCCGGGAAAATTCCAGGGCTGGAGCGTGTCAGGGCCAGACAGGGCCTGAGGCCCAGGGAGGGGAAAGGGTGTGCTCCAACACACCCTAGGAGGAGCAGGATGGTTGCAAGGAGGGATCACTGGGTCATCTGGGTTTTGTGTCCCCAGCACCAGAAATGTCTGCCACCCAGGACCCCCAGCCCCTTGATCCTGGAGGGGACCATGGAAATACGCTCACCTCCTCTGAGCCCCACCGCCAAAGTAGGTCAAATCAGAATGCTCCTGCTCTGCCTCTCTGAGCTCTTGCTCCCCACATTATCTGCTTCCCTTACCCCTTGCTCAGGGGCAGCACTCAGTAAACCCTCCTGACATGGAAGTGGGGGGTGGGATTGATGGGTGGGGCTGCTGGGAGTTGGTGTGTGCACCTCACTTTGGCTGCTCCTGGCCCACACTTTTGCCCAATTCCACAGCTGGCCGACAGGACAGAGTCCCTGAACCGCTCCATAGAGAAGAGGTATGTCTGTCTGCTCTCAGGGTCCTTCATGAGGACACTGAAGAGAGTGACTGAGGGGCTGGAGATCTGGGATCTTGGAAGGCCCTGGGAGTGGTGCAGGGTGGGCTGGAAGGACCCTGGCAGAGAGACATGAGGCTCCACACTTGTGTTCTCCAGTAACAGTGTGAAGAAGTCACAGCCAGCATTGCCCATCTCCAAGATTGATGAAAGACTCGAACAATACACCCAGGCTATTGAGGTATGCTCAATCCCCTCTGCTGCCAGATCCCTCCTCCATTTATATACCATTTTTCCATCAACAAGCACGCCCTTCATCCAGTCAACACCCTCCAGCCAACCAACATCATCCAGCCAGCCAGCGGCCCTCCAGCCAGCCAACACCTCTTCATTGGTACACCGTTCCTCCACCCAGCTAACACTATCATCTCATCAGCATCTGCCCATTCAAGTAATGTCTCTCTTCCCAATATCCCTCCTTACTCTAGCCTACACCCTTCCATTGAACCAGCACTCTTCTACCTATCCAGGCTCCTCCATCCAATCAGCGTCCCTCCATCCATCAAACCCACATCGCTCTATCTAAAAAACACCCTCTATTCAACCAACACCCTCCGCCCTCTAACCCATGCCCCTCCAGTCACCAAACTCCAGTCAGTGCCCTCCATTTGATGCCCATTCCCCAGACCTAAGCCACAGCAGCATTAAGACAGACCGCATATGTCCTGTGTGCCATCGTGTCACCTGTGCTCGTCACAATAAGGGTGTATTTCATAAGTGCACTGAATGAAGGAAAGCACATTTTTCCCAGTACCTGGCTCTAGCCCTGCATTGGGACAGCCCTCCTGGGGGAAATAAAGAGAGGCTCCCCAGGACCCTCTGATATGCTTCATGGGGGCTGGTGACTAACACTATCCTGCGGCTCCCTCTCCTCTGTAGTCTGCTGGCCGGACCCCCAAGTTATCCCGCCAAGCCTCCATAGAGCTGCCCAGCATGGCTGTGGCCAATACCAAGAGTCGGTGGGAGACTGGTGAGGTACAGACTCAGTCGGCTACCAAGACCCCCTCTTGCAAGGTAGGGTCCTCCTCTGGGCAGGGCTAGGCTGGGTAGTTAAAGCCTGGGAGGTTCCCTCAGGAAAGCAAGTGCTAGATCATCCGGGACAGAGCACTGGGATGTGCGGAGGGGTCACTCTGAAGGGCTATGTGAAGGCTGTGTAGGCCAGTGACAGTACATAGTGCCTACTCTTCCTTCCCGCCTCTGCCCCCAGCCAGGATCTCATTCCCAGAGGCAAGATGGGGAGGGCCCCAGCCCCCTGGCCAGGGAAGGTCAGGCAGAAGGATCCAGGGTTCCAGCCTCTTGACAGCTCTCTCTTATGCCCCCAGGATATTGTCGCTGGAGACCTGAGCAAGAAGAGCCTCTGGGAAAAGAAAGAAGATGCCAAGACATCATCTACAGTCAAGGTGGGTCTTGATATAATTGGTGCAGGCTGGAGGTGGCAAAGAGGAGCCCTTTCTTCTGGGAGGGCTTCCCAGAGGCAGCAGCTTCTCCCTTTCAAGGCTCTCTCCTTGACTCCTGGTCTTCTTCCCCAACAGAGCACCCCATCTGGGAAGAGGTACAAGTTTGTGGCCACTGGGCACGGGAAGTATGAGAAGGTCCTTTTGGATGAGGGCTCAGCACCCTAGGCCGCACATCTCCGTAAGTCCAGGATGGTGACCAGATCACAGCACATTGTACATGAAAAGTACCATTCTGGGAATGTGACAGAGTGGACAGGGTCTGCTTGTCCACTGCTCTGGCTGTGAGGCTGGGCCCTGAGGCCTGAAGGCCTGGCCTCGGAGGTGGCTGTATCCCGGACCCATGCTGGTATTCTAGACCCTGGGAAGACTCATTCCTCGTCTCACACCAGCCCAAAATTCTCCATCATTCCAGGGTCAGGCCGGCCCGGCCACTGCTCACGGGAAGCTCAAAGCTCCTCTCAGAGCATGTGCACAGGGCTCGTTGGGAAGGAATGGCAGCCTGGCCACTGCTGGAGGAAGCAAACAGGACAGAGCCCCCGGATGCAGGGCTCCCAATGTGTCGATGCACTGGTTCTGTAAAGGGGTCAGGACCTAGGTTTTGCCCTCTCGTCCCTGCTGAAGGCCACTGAAGCATTCCCTGCCCCCGGCTTTGGTATAGATAGAGAGCTGGCACCTACATGCTTAGATAAATATTTATTGGTGACCCAGGTCCCAAGCTCAATTCACAGTGCCCATTGCATCTGGTGGGGCAGCCAGCCCATCCCTATTTCCTTTTTCTTCTGCCACGTCCTGCGTGGTGGCTGTGACTAGAGGTCTCTCCTGCCACCTTGGGGTCCCTCTCTTTGTGGCTGGTGGCCCACCAGGGCTGCTGATTGTAGCCTGAGATCCCCCTGGTGCTCTGTGCAGGCCCCAGCTTCCCCTCTACCCACTTTGGCCAGGTTGATCTCCCAGTCCCAGTGCTAAGGATGCCTTTCTCACCCATCCATCAAGGCTGGGATGTGACTAACTGGGTGCTCCTGCCCCTTCTCCAACCTGCACCTCACTCCCCCCAGAAGCTGCCAGCCTAGACAGGGAAGCGGAGGTGGGCAGTAAATAGAGCCATGGCCAGACCCCCTCCACCGCTCAGTCTGCTTCCTCCCTGCCTCTGAGCATGTCTCAGCCAGGCCGGCCCCCACCTACATCCTGGCCTGGGGTCTAGCTCACATGCCCCTTGAGCCTTTCACAGGCACCCAAATGCCGACCAGCTACTGGTGCTAGTGACAGCTCTGACCTCACAGAGAAGGAAATTTGTTCCCCAGGCTTTGGCAGTAGGGGCGCATGCTGCAGGACCTGCCCGCAGGGAGGCTTGGGTTGGCCCTGCTGGCTAGGTCAATGAATCCAGCTTCCTGCCTCATCACACACTTGCATATTTTCCCTCTCACCAAAAGTCTCACCCCTCAAGCTCCCACACTACCCTGATCAGACCCATCCCCTGACACCACTGAGACCCCAGCCTCCCCTCCCCATGGTCCCTGCTTTGTCCACCTCTCTGACTTGTCCTTCCTGACCTGTGTCCTTCCACCAGGCTCTTCTGGGTACCTGGATGGACTCTTCCCACGCTGCCCCTACACACCTCACACACCTGCCTCCCCCCGCCCCATGCCCCATTGCGCTTCCTCTTGCAATGGCTGTGGCCACCACTCTAGAGCTCAGCCATCTTCTGTCCACCCTGTGGTCTTGACACATCACCAGAGCCTCCAGCCAGCTGCTGTCCGGTTGAAGTTCTTGAGCTGGGGGCTCAGTGCTATAATGGGTTGGCATACAGGAGGGGCCCGTGCAACTTCCTGCAGCTTTCGGGCATTGAAACGAGGCCGGTGCAAGAAGGGCAGGCGGGCAAGGCCAGCCAGGGGATGCTCCCCGTCTTTAGGCCCTTCTGGGTGGCTTCGAGACTTTGCCACTGACGTTCGGTACAGCACAGCGTCCCACATCCTGGAGGCCCGGGAGGCAGGGGGCCCGGAGCTGGCTGCAGTGGGTGCCTCCAGCTGTGCAGCCTCCAGGCTGGGCTCTAGCCCTGGGAACTGGGGCTCCTCTGCCTCCTCCATTAGCTGCTTTTTGAGGCGTGTCCAGCCACTGAGCTGGGGCTTGGGTGCAACTTTAGGGGCAGGGCTTGGGTGGGGTCCTGGTGCTAGGGCCGGGGACGATGGGACCCGCTTGACCTCCACTGCAGGGCTGGCTATAGGCAGCTGCTGCGAGGGCTCAGCCTCAGGTGCTGCAGGGACTGGACTGCATGGTAAGGGTCCAGGTGAGCGGTAGGTGGGGGCAATGGGCACCACCACCTTTGTCCCAGCCTCTCTAGACACTGAGGCCTGGAAGTTAGATGGTGGCCTTACTACAGGAGGCTCCTCAGGCCTAGGACTGACAGCCTGAGCTCCAGCAGGCAATGGGCGGATGTGAGCCACTGGGATCAGGGGCTGGGTACTGGGGAGACCCAGGGCTGGATCTCCATCCTGGCTGCTGGGGACCTCCTTCAGGGATGTGCTGGGGGGGTCAGGGGTTCCTGCACTTGGAGACGGTGCCAGCTGGATGTGCACTTGAGTCACATGGGTACCCCCTGTTATAGGGGCCAAGACAGAGGCAAAGCTACTTGGGGGCCGGGCAGGCTCTGGAACTGGAGCTTCAAGCCTTGAAGGAGCCTTGAAGTGTGCAGCCAGAGCCTGGCGTTGAGTTAGGCTGAAGGAGAATGTGGATCTCTGCAGGGGTGAGGCCACATGGTGGATGACTGGGGTGTGTGGAGAGCGGGGCAGGGGTGCCACAGTGTACGGGGCCTCGGCAGGACGCAGGGCCTCGGCAGGATGTGGGATAGTGGTCTCCAGGTCATGGCTGGCTTCACTCACAGGAGACAGGGAGGCGCGGAAGGCCCCAGGTGGGGCAGGGGCAGCCCCTGCCATCTTCTTCCGAGCCGCCTTCCTTAGAAGCTTCTGCAGACGCAGGTTGTCTTTCCCCGGTTTGGGCAGCAGAGGTGGTGGTGGTCTAGGGGTCCCCTGGGGGCTCCGGCCACCAGCTCCCAGAGGCACCGAGGCAGTGGAGATGAGCATCACTGCACCCTGGAGTGGGAGGAACGTGGTCAGACCAGCCTCCTCCCTCCTGGCGGTGGGGACATTCAGTCTCCCATTCTCCAGGAGGCTGGAGTGTGACATCTCAAGCACCAGAAGCCCTCTGCCTGAGACCCAGGACCTACCAGTGTCTTCTAAGCTTGGGTGTCAGTGGCTGTGGGCTGAGCCATGTCCTGGTATGGAAGTGGGCCCCAAGAGCTACAGCCCCTCGGCAGGTGATAAGGAACCTGCCTCTGTCCTCGATGCCCCACACAATGCCAACCTCTCGTGCACACAAGCTGGGCCAGGCCACAGCACCATGTAAGATGGGGGGGGTGGTGGGAGACCGCAGGCAAGCTCCAAGTGGGAGGCTTGAGCCTGGACAGTTGCCAACCCTGGCCAAGGGCAGGAAGCAGGCTGCCCGCAGGCACGTGAGGGGCGCCATGCTGTCGCCAGCCCAACCACAAGCGCGTCGGTCTGCTGCAAGCCAGTGGTAAGGAGTGGCGACCATAAAGGCTTGGGAAAGCTGAGGCTGCATCATCAGAGGTAGATTGGCCGGAAGGTGGGAGCAGTTTTCGCTGAGCTATGCTAAACGGGATATTCCCGCAGACCTCCTGCCCAGGGTGGTCCTGGCCAAGCCACCCGCCTTGGTTTCTGGGCGCCACGTGTTTGCAAGGACGTTGACAAATGGCATCTGGGACGAGCCAGAGGCTGTCTGGTTTGGGGAGGCGGAAGGCCTGGAGCTGCCGCTGGGGGCTGGCTCTGACGAGGCAGGAGCCATCTGCTGGGGAGAGGCCAGGAGGGGTCCATTCCCCTCACTCCCAGCTTCTGGCTGTAGGACTGGAGAACTGAGGAAACCTCAGATCTAGTTCTGGGAGGCTGCCAGGGTGGGAGAGTAGATTCCCTCTGCCTTGAGATGGTCCTGAGCAGGGCCCAGACTTGGAGCGCCAGAGTTCACCCTAGGAGCTGGTCTCCCAGGTAGAGGCTGAGACAGGGCACTCCTAGTTGTAGAAAGGGGGTGTGCTCAGGGCCAGATGGCCACTAGTGGACCAGGGGTGTGGAGGGAGCAGAGAACTGAGTTCTTCAGGAGGCATGGCTATAGCTCCTCCCCACGTTCCAGGCCAATGTTCCTCATGCCCCATACCTGTGTTTGACAGGTGCAGGCTAGTGGCACTCTTCACTCTTCCAGGGGAGAGACTCCAGCCAGACAGCACTGCCACCTCCAGCCTTGGCTAGGAAATTACCTCCCGTTACCAGCACGGCCTGCCCTTGCGCTCTCCCAACTTCCCCCGCTGCCTCCACTACCTTTAGCTCCTGGACCTTCCAGCCTCTGTACCCTCCTGCTCTGATCCCCCAGCTCTGGCTCTCACCGTTGGGGAAGAAAAAAGACTCCTGACCTTGGCTAAAGGGACCACTTCTTAGAGCAGTCAAGATCTTCTGAGGAAGGCTAGAGACTGAGGCCCGGCCTGTGCAGAGGGCTGGTCACCCCACCAGGCCTGAGCGACACCTGAGCCCATGCTGGATTCTCAGGATTCTGCATCTTTCTTGCTCCCTGCTGCATACTCCATTCCCATTTTGTGCAATAAAATTTCTCAAGAGTCCCTCATGCGCTGGCCTCCTGTGCTCTCTAACAGGGGAGGGAGGAAGGAGTGAGACTGGTCATGAGAGAAAAGCCACATCAGTGGGACAGCCACACACTGCATAGTGCATGCTGGTCTCAAATTCAGGGCCTGTCCTATGGCCTTAAGGAGCATCAGGTTTCTAGGTTGGGGTACCCACAATGGCTGGGATCCCACATTCCTCTTCCAGGACATCTGTAACACCTCTGCCTTGACTGGCCCAATCACCACATCAGAACCAATGGACTTTTGTGTGCCCTGTCTGTGCACTCACGGAGGGGAAGAGCCACTACAGGACACTCCCCGTGACCCCCCAGCTCTGCCTCTGACATTTGGGGGAGGAGGAAGAATCCTAACCTTTGTTAAAGGGACCGCTTTCTAGAGCAGCTAAGAGCTCCTAAGGAAGGAGAGACTGAGGCCCAGCCTGTACAGAAAACTGGTCACCTGACCAGACCTGAAGGACAACTGAACCCATGCTGGACACAGGAGAATGGACAGAGGTCTGAATGGGTGGGTGAAGGGATGGATGGGGTGATGAATGAACAGATGAATGGATGGATAGGTGGGTGGGTGGATGATAGGAGAGATGACTGATGGGTGGATAGACGGATGATGGATTAATGGACAGATGGACACATAAGTGAATTGATAAGTGGATGCATACATGGATGGGTGACAGATGAATAGTGGGGATGGGTAGGCAGATGGATGACGGATAGATGAATGGATTGATGGATGGATGGGTGGATGGATGGACAAAGATGAATGACTGAGTGAATGGATGGGTGGATGAAGGGGTAATGAATGGAAGAATAGATGATGGATGGAGGAATGTATGGATGACTGGATGGATAGATGTGTGAACAGAAGGACAGACGAATGAATAAACGGCAAATGGGTAGATAGATGATGGAAGAAGGAAAGAGCAATGGAAGTAAGGAAGGAAAGTGGTGAATGTAAGAATAGATGCTTAAGAATGAGTGAATGGGGGGGACAAAAGTATAAATGGGAGATAGAGTAGGGGCTGTCCTACCTGGCACTCCTTCCTCTCCCTGGGACTACCCTTGTGCCTCACACAAAGCCCATTGTCCTCAGTGTCTAGGGGGCCCTTGAACATTGATGGTCTAAACTTGACCTTGCCATTTACTTAGCCTTTCAGAGCCTCCACTTTATGATGCCTTCTTAGTCAAACTTCACCTGCCTCACAAAAATGGACAGCTCAAGAAGGCAAAAGCTCCAGAGAACACATCTCCCAAGGCAAGGAGAGTGGCGTGCCACCTTCCTTCCATTGCTTCTGCCCACAGTCCTACCACTGAGAAAGAATCAAGGGCTACCCTCTGCCAAGGCAAGAGCACTTCCCAGGTGACAGGATGTTACTTTCCTTTCACACTCAGTCTAGAGGGGATGGTGACCAAGGCCACTCCAATGTCACTAGTGAGACAGGGAGCAAGACACCAGCACAACCAGAGTGGACCACACTAAGAATCAGGGGGCAGGATGCCCATTGCCTCAGCCTCAGGGAAGAGGATCCAGGCTCTGTCTCTCTGAGTATGGCTTCAACCCATACCTTGCTTGGATTACAAGTACAGAGTTCACCCCAGTACTCAGTCACACCCGTATCTGCTGCCCTATACCGGGAGGGCAGGCCTGCCACTGTCAAAGTCAAGGGGCTCAAAGTGGCCACCATCCAGAAGGCACCTGGCCAGGGATGCCAGAATACTGCCCTTTCTTCATCTTGCCTGCCTAACGGGCCCCTGACGGCTCACTGCTCCTGCACCAGGCACCACTACAGTTCTGCACACAGGAGACACCCCCTGGTACCTGCAGAGCCGATCAGTGAGTCTGCAAAACCACAAGGTGCACACAGGCATGGGAGCAGCAGCCATGATAGCTGGAGTGGCTTAGTCCCAATTGCCGTGTCAGCTGCTCCTATCCTGGGCCTGGCAGAGTCAGTCTGCAGCAGGTCAGCCCAGGGCACCAGCCAAGGCTTGGGGTTGGTGGGCTCCTCCACTCCCAGGCATATGTACTCAGGCCTGGGACCCAGATTGAGGGGTCACCCACACAGGCCACTGGAAATGAGATTCTGGAGAAGCTGGCCTCCTCCCATGGCCTCGTCCCCATCCTGGGCTCAGCTCAGCATTTACCAACTTTGAACCCCCCTCCCCCCTCCGGGGACTGGCACCAGTAGATCTCCAGTCTCCTTCTGGGTGGAGATCTGTCCCCTACCCAGCTGGACTGAGCTGCCACTTGTCCCTGGCCTCACCAGGGTCTCCAGTCCCCCTTCCCTGCTCCCCACGGGAGGCTTCTGCTCTGTTTCCTCTCCCCTTACACAGCCCCAGCCAGGCCAGGTGGGACCCGGTGTGGATTACCTGTCACAGGACCTAGCAGCCAGCAGCAGCCTGTCCAGCAGTGTCCTCTCTGCTGTCCTGCTGTACCTTGGGCCTGGTGCCCTGAGGAGGAGGTAGCTGTTACCCAAAATAAGACTTGCCTTGCCCCTCTGACCTCACGGGAGAGCACCTGCCAAAGGCTGAGGCTCGCTAAGTGGGCAGCCACCCTCCCCTGCTGGCCAAGCAGGGCCACTGCAGAGCCTGTGGCATGTCCACCCGCAGGTGTGGTCTCTAAAGGTCCCCCACTCTACCCAGGCAAAGTTAGTGGATGAAAGCTTCCCAGGCCAAGCTCTGGCAAGGCCCATAGATGGAACCAAGTTCTCCCTAAATCCTGCTCACCACACGGGCATCTGCAATGGGGAAGAGGATAGGGTGTGCTCAGGCATCTATTAGCAGAGTCTGGGGAGCCATGGGAGAGACTGGGGGCTCCCCACACACCAGCTCAGGACCTCCACAGGAGTTGCAGAGATGACATCCACAGCCCGAGACCTGGTCAGTGTTGGCCAGGGGTCCGGGCTGTGTCTGAGGACATGGACAGGTGGAGAAGGAAGTATAGGTTCTAACCAGGAAGAGAGGATGCCCCAGCAGCCAGGTGCTTGGAGGGTAGGAGGGCAGGCGAGGGCACCTCTCTTTCAAGACAGCAGCCTGGGGCGCAATCTCGCCTTGCCTTGTACCCACATCCCTGCCCATCTCTAGCCTTCAAAGCCTCATCTGCAGCCCATAGGGACTGGGTGAGCTATCAGCCACAGTCTTCCTGAAGGCTTGAGACCCAGATCTGGGACACAGAGCTAGGTAGAGCCTTGTACTAGGTCATCTTGATGCTTCTAACCCTAGGACTCTGGAGGGCAGGGACTTGTCTGCATCTCCCGTGGCTCCCTTTGTCCCTGGGAACTGGTTGGCTTTGGATTGAGCAGCTCCATGAGCTCCACAAGCCATGCCCAGCCTGTGGGATCTGGGAAGAGTGGGCAATGGAGTCAAGGTACTGAGCTGCTCTCCCTGCCTCAGTTTCCCTCATCCAAGAGGCAGGGCCATCCAGGTATTCCCTGGCAAGCATAGGGTCATCAGAGGCCCACGAGACGCATCTGTTGGTTGGATGGTGCCCCCTGGAGTCCTGAGGGAAGAAAGGCCAGCTCCACAGGCAGATGGCTGGCCACCCAGAGCCAAACATTACCCCGGCCCTGGGAGGAGAGGGGCCTCTAGCTTCTGGAACCCCAAACAGGAGCTGAGGGCAGAGGTGTGGCCTCTGGCCTCAGGAAGCACCAGCCCCTGGGGGAGACGCCATAGCAGGAGCCACTGGATTTAGGTAGCTATTTCTCCTACCCTTTCATCTGGGTATCCCAGTGGTCTCGCTTGGAGAAATAGCCTGGCCTCCAAGAGCCTCAGAGTGATGGGGCTGAGGACTTAAAGTCCTCTACTCCCTGGGGGTCTTAGGCTGCTCTTCTAATGGAAGGGGATGGGGTGGGTCTGGACAAGGTTCTGCATGGAGATCTTTGCCCTGGGTGAGGTGCCCACGCCCAGAACACACCTTAGGCAGAGGAGCAGGGGCTGGGGAACCTGTGCCCCTAGCTCTGAGGACTCCCACACCAGCCTGGCCCAAGGACAGCCTTCAGCCCCATCCCAAGGACTCCTGCCACCTTCCTCCTCCCCTTCTGAGCCCTTCAAGAACAGGCCTACCACTGGGCAGTAAAAATAGCAGCTGACACCTTCCTGGGGGAGGCAGAGATCTTGACTCCTTTAGGCACGTCTCCTCCATCCTCAGCTCCTTCGGCCTCTTCCTCTGGCCATTCCTATACTTGGTCAGGGGCCTGACTGGGCACACCCTGACCCCCCACCCCAGCCACCCAGCCACTGGCCAATGGGCTGCTGGGAAAGATCGAATGTCACTATAACATGAGGGTGTGAGGCCGATCAGGCAGTGCCTGCAGCTGGTCCTGTCCACAGGGAGCTCCAGCCCGTCTCAGACTCAGCAGCAGGTGGGTATGGGAGCAAGCCACCTCCAAGGCCTGCTGGGTCGGAGCTGGGTAACCGGCATCCGAGGGGCACTGCCGGGCTTGGGGACGAAGGTCCCCGGCTAACAGCTTAGCTGACACCTCAGTAGGAAGCATGGCAGCTGGAGGAACCAGGTGGCCCCTGGAACTGGTGAGGGATTCTGACATCATGCTTCCGTGTTCCTCTAGCCTCAGGATGGTGCAGAAGACCTGGATCTAAACTAGAACACAAGGGAGTGGAGTGGAGTAGGCAGGGATACTGGGAGGCCTGGGTAAGGGGGCACCCTAAGGTGGATAGGCAAGGGTATGAAAATAGACCACAAAAGGGATGCTGCCTAGAGCTTTGAGGGCTGCCTGGGGCCTGCCTGCTGCAACGCAGCTGCCTTGGGCCCATCCGGGGCTTGCTGGGCATTGCCTCTGACCTCGCCCTTTTACAGAGATAATAGTAAAGGGTGGATGTTACAGGTCACCCCAGGAAGGAATCCATAGGGAGAAATGTCTAGACTCCAACTGAGCATGGAGTATCTCCTGTGGGAGTGTACAGGAGCTGGGAGGAGGCAGGACATGGAGGAGGAAGTTGTCCCTGACCAGAAGGGCCATATCCCACCTTGCCCATGGCTGGAAGGAGGAGGTAGCACTAAGAGCCCCCCCCCCAGGCCACTGGCCAGGCTCCCTCATCCACCAGGTCCTGCATGCTGTCCAGAGGTCCGTGGGCACCCTGGGAGGTGACAGGGCCAGGCAAGGCTGGCAGAGGAGAATGGGCTGAGGCAAGGTGTGGTCAGAGTCCCCCAGGAGGTGAGTGGAAGGGCCTTTTGTACCCCCGGCCCTTGTCCCTTCGAAGGAGGGAAGGATGGCACATGTCCCAAGGAATCCAGTCTCATGGGGTATTTTCGTGCATTGCCTTGGAGGGCAGAGCATTAAGGGGACAACTGCTTTCCTACTCAGCTGTCAAATGCCTTCCTCTGTCCCAGTATTCCCCACAGGGATGGTGGCAGGGACCACACAGTGGGGCAGAAGTGCAAAGCAGCCCTATGGGGCCTCCAGGCACTCTTCAGAGGAGCAGGAGCCTGGGAAGGAGTCCTTGCTGCCTCACCTTGAAAGGGTGCAGGTGCCCTCACTGGGTGTTCTTAGGAGATGGGAGGAGAGAGGAAGTTCTGGGCTGTTCTCCCCCCACCCCCAACGCCGTCTTGGGTTTCTGGGCAGAGGTGTCTTGCTGATTTGGGTGCCTATTTCTGGATACCTCAGCTGCCATGGGCTCCTTGTAAATAGCCCCTCCCTAGTCATGGGCCACCCTCCCCCTTGGTGGATGACAGGTGTTGGCCCTGCTGGGGTCAGGGTTGGAGGCAGCAGGCAGGGCCCCCAGCTCCACAGCTCTCACTGACCTTCCCGCCCCACAGAGTGACCTGAGAATATACAAAGGGGTTAGGTTCTAGAGCCACTGAGAGGGCCGACCCCAAGGAAGAGGGGGAGCTGCGGGCTGGTGGGGACCAGAGGGAGCCAGAGGAGCCAGAGGGGTAGGTAACCTTGGCCACTGGGCCAAGGAAAGATGAGCACCCCCCAGCTGCAGATACACTAGATGCTGTCCACTGAGGGGCAATGACGTCCTGCCTAGGGTTCTGGGGGTAAGGCAGGCCTTGCCTTGTGCCTGGACATGGGCTTCACACATGTCTGGTGGTTAATTTTGCATGGAGATTAACTTTCTCTGAAAAAAGGAACATGACGAACAGAGAGCTTGCAAATAGCTCCCACCATAGCTTTGCACACGCATTTTTAGCTGGTAAACGGGCATTTTTTAATACAAGTTCCGGCGGGGAGGCATAACCATTATCTTCAAGTATGTAACATGTTGTCCTAAACTTTGTTTTTTAAACCTGAAGCCAACATTCTGATATAGCTGTTCAGAGAGCTAGCTCCGAGGGCCCCGGGGGTGCTGTGGGTGTGCGTGGGGCCAGCTCACGGCTGACAGTCTCAAGCTCCCTGGGCCCGCAATGGTCATACCCGGACAGGTGCAGCCAGTCCCAGGCATGGCACTTTCCCACAGACACTGACAAAAAGATCAAGAGCACCGTGGGCCTGGGAAAGCAGCATCATGCCGCACAAGAGTGCCAGGCTGGGGCACCCACCAAGAAACTCCTCTGACTCCAGCCATGATGAGCTCAAGGGCTCAGCCTCCAGGTCCGGTGGAGGAAAGGGAGTCAGGTAGACAGAGGATTCGTGTGCTCTGTGAGTTGGAGGAGGTGTCCTCAGAGGGTTGTAAGGAACACAAAAGAGGCTCTGGGGCATCCTAGAGGGGGCCTGGTTGTGGAAGCCACAGGGCACTGAAGGGCATTTGAGGTTCACACAAAGAAAGGGGACAGTAGGTGGGCGGATCAGAGAAGGTCCATACTGC